>PPIY02000016.1:0-293127 GCA_003707405.2 Dujonia schatavii | reverse complement strand
AAAGCAAAAAAAAACATAAAAAACAAAAAAAAAGCAAAAAAAAAGCAAAAAAAAAAAAAAAAAAAAATTAAAAAAAAAAAAAAAAAAAAAAAAAAAAAAAAAAAAAAAAAAGAAAAGCGAGAAGCAAAACAATGCGTAGGAAGATTTTTCACCGTGGAAGCGCGGTAGCATCAAAGAAAGTAAGGGAAGGCCGCAGGCACCCTACAACGCGGGCAGAGTTTTATTGCTGCGCGTTCTATAAAGTACCAACATGTGAGCCCTGATCGGATAAGAGCCCACGACGAAGCGCAACTAATGCCTGCAGAACCATAATCAGGAGTGTTGCTACCAGAACGCAAACCAGCTGACCTGACTGTGTTAGGCAGTCGCACAGCGGAAATAAACTAAGGTTTAGCTCCGGTGTGCTGAGATGGAGGCGTTCCAGCAAAGCGCCCTGAAACTTTGTACGAGTTGCAGTGAAAATATCTGCGCGTGCGCCCCCCCCCTCTAGGCTTTTTTTAGCATTGGTGGGGTATCGGGCAACCAGATGTTAGCCCACACGCCCTGTAACTTTTCAGAAGCGCTGGAGCTCAGTCAGTTGGAACTCAGAAACACAGACGCACAATACTAGAACACTGGAGAGCTCCATGTCACAAGCTCACCAGCGTGCGCAGTAGCATTGTTTGTAGTGTGCTTGCCAATTTGTACGGCTCTCCAAACCCACCCTAACACCACACTCCAACAGCATATACCCCTTTGCCTTCGGCCGCAGATAGATGATTTGCAAAAACAAAAATAACTTCTTTCCAACGCCAATTCGGAACCATAGCTGCCCAAACGGGCCCGAGCTGTCAAAAGTGTGCATTTGTCTAGACTAGTTTTTCTGATCTGGAGATAAAGCGAGCAAGTGCATAATCCGTGCGCATTCTCTGCCGCAACCGCGACTAAAACCTGCTAATGAGATGGTCTGGTCGGGAGCGTGATCCACCATTAACGCTGCGAGAGACCCTCGATGTTTCGAAATCCTATCGCTGGTACAAGCCTCCTTTTCATACCATTGCCAGTTCACCACCTCTTCCTTACGCTCAGCTTTGCGCTGTTCCTTGTCCTCCCACTGCTTTTTTGCCGAGATGCACTCTGAAACTTTAATACCGTGTACGCCAACTAGTGCTGGCCATACAATAAATGTATGCGTAAAGAGAACAAAATGTACTCAAATGTTCAAGTGTCCGGACTGTATGTGAGGTAGTAAATGAGAACAGAGACTGATTGTGTGGCTATTGTCTACACTGGGTTTGTTTGTTTGTTTTTTCTCTCTCTTCGTGATCGAAATCGCAAACAGTAGCGCGTGCCGATCTCTCTTATACAATGCGTAGATGTTGATTCTAGTCTAAATAAATAGCGGTGGCTCGCCCCCGCGCCACCCCAGGAAACCTTACAATATTCCCAGTGGTGATAAACCTTACAGGTTGCCCGAAAGTAGCGTCACGCAATGACAGCACCGAAGTACCAGTTGGTTTGGGACGTACGTACCCTGCGAGAAGAACAATATGGATGCTTCTATTGGTCCACCCAGTCTTGAGTGGCCATCTGTGAGAGTCGCGAAAGGGCCCTTGCAAATGCAAACTTTTCTTCATCGTTGGCAAACATGTTTGCCTTTTTCACGATTTCCTTGTCGAAACCGTGCTTTGTGACTAATTCGTCATCTTCGACTTTTTCTGCCACTTCTTCTTTCTTTTGCTTCTTTCTTTCCACCTTGTAGAGTTCGAAGTTATTAGTCGCAACATCCTCTGGTTCTACAAACAAGTCTTTGAATGGTGCTGCCGATGTCACTGCTAGCTTTCCACCAGCATCGTATGTGGCATCCAAAAACGTGATGAACCGTCGAACATTGTCTCTACTGTTCACACTCAAATACGGAATATCCGTCACTATGAAGCACTTGAATTTCAGTGCCAACTGTAAGTAGTCTCCTGCCGCCAAAGGCTTCCCGCAGAGTTCATCAAATGTGAAAAGGGCAACATGGGGAGGAGTGCACACTGGGACATGGAGTTTCCGACCCCATATATCTATGTTGAAGTCGGTTTTCCCCTCTGCAACTGTAGCTGTACCGTGACTGAAGTAATTGTACCAGCTCTCCACGTGCTTCTTTCTTTGTGCAACACATGTTTTGGAACCGTAGCGGACACCAGGCTTTGGGTTGTAATACACCAGAGATACTGGCTTGGGGACTTTCCTGTAATCGGTCGGGCTGTTCAAGTAGATCACCTTGGTTTGTTTCTTGATCTGCTTGATGCAGGGAATAAAGCTCACTCTCTGGATCCCGTTTATGTACAAGTCATCGGGAGCTCTGTTCAGCGTAGCAAACAAGACAACACCATACTCAGGTGATAAAATTAACGCCAATAGTCTTCTCAAGAGCATTGCATCAGCAACGTCTGTCACCTGGAACTCGTCAAAGCACAAGATTGTCGACTCCCTCGCAATCTCCAGTGCTAATATGGGTAAAACATCCAAATCCCAGTGATTGTGCTCAAGCTTCAACAGGTGTGATCGTTTGTGGAGATATTGCATGAACTGGTGGAAGTGGATTCTTCTTTTTGCTAGGTGTGACGGAATTGTGGTGTAAAATAAATCCATTAACATGGTTTTTCCACACCCAACGTCTCCATACAAGTATATTCCCTTCATATCGGAAATCTCAAAATCTGTATGTGCCGATCTTGCTGCTCTTCCTTTGCTCCCATGCTTCTTATGCCATGATGCGAAAAACTTCATGACTCCGGTCTTTGGTTTCAAATCGCTTACATCTGGCACATCTACCGCGGGTGGTTTATACAGTAGTAACTTCTCGTGTAAGTCCCCCATGCTGGTGATGATTTTCCGCTGGTACTCATCGTCGCGAAGCTTTCCTGTGTCAACTTTATGATTGTATTCCTCTATTGGTGTGCGAGAAGTTGACTGAGTTTCAGTAAAGGATCGAGTAATGCATACGGTGGGTCTGAACCAAATTGTTCTTAGACTACGAGCAGCTTGTTGTGGTGTTCTTGCTAATATCATATTTTTGATTGGCTAGAGGTTCATACGTTGGCGTGATACTGTGGTGGTGCGAGGGAGCCAGGTTTCAGCCAGTCTATCTCTATTTATTCAGCTTCCAGCACCGTCGAGCTTTGCGTGAGCTCTTCTGTCTCGGATCGTTCGCTAGCAGTCATTGGTTTCCGAGGTTGAACCGACGGGTGATGCGCGACATTTTCCGGGGTCTCGTAATGTGCAGGAGGTATACCCCGGAAACGAAGCATTTCGTTCAAGTAGCGAGAGGGCAGAGCTCATACTCTCCTTTCACTCAGTAGGGACGAATGGTATGGGAAATTCGATGGGATAGCCGAGCTCAATGGTGATAAGAAGAACCACTGTTTGAAAATGGAATCGGAATCTCGAAAGGAACTTTCTGTACCCATGGCTCACGTAGAGGTCATCGAGGAAGCTTCCGAAATGCTCGATTTACTCTCATAATATTTTCGTCTGCAATGAGACGCCCGCGTCTTAAACAGCTCAAGAACTTTAGCAGCAGAAGTATTTTTTGTTAGCGTCTTGTGCATCTGCACATCATTCTTCAGCGGCTACCATGTATTTGCATTTGCACTCTTCTATGTCCACTCGTTTCGTTTCCCCTTGCCGCCATGAAGGTATAGTTGTTCGAGTTTGGGAAGCCTCAAGGTTGTAGAAACCTTCAACGCTGTAGATCATCTCCTCGTTTCTTTCTCTCAGCTGTACATGGTGTTAGCTTTGAGATATTTGCTCCAGATTGCACATATCTCGTCCATTTCTCCTCTAGGATCCCAACCTCTGCTTACCACCGCTAATTATCTTCTGGTGGGACCACCAGTTATCTGCTTAACCCGGAGATCGAGTTCTACGAGCTTCCTTTTGTGGCCGTTTATACGAGTCTGGTGGTTCTTGTTCGACTGTCTTCTCGTTTACCCATGCAGCCCACTGGTAACGAAAGAGTAGTAAACTCTTTGGCCGTTCTTGTCGTAAGCTATTTCTATACAAACCCTACCAATGTTTTGCTACCTGGTAGGAGATGCCGTCCAGCATGGGCATTTTGCAGCCACAAAGAACGCAGAGCTAGAGGGTGATTCTCCTCAAATTAGAAAATGCCCAAAATCGGAGCCATCCACAGCGTATGACGACCTATGTATAGTGCAACTGTCCATCAGGACAATCTCTCTCAACTGTGTCTACATTCTGGCTATTATTGGAACGGTTTACAGGTACGTGTGAGTCCACTATAGAAGTTGTTTGGCCAACTTTTTTTGACATCTTCAGCCTCTGAGCATCATAATTTGTCGAGTCATTCCCTCGGGTCGTATTTATATCCTTCTTCTGCCAAACGCAGCAGGACTTCCTCTTTCACTAAGTGAATGGGCTAATTTCTCAAAACGAACCACATGACTTTTTTTTCTTATCATTTTTTTTTTTGGTTTTTTTTTGCGGAAGTTGCAAAAATTTGCAGCAATTATATTTCTACTTAATGTTCCACTTCTCTACGTATTCCCTCGTTTGGTTATTTTCCCATACTGCTAAAGGAACCTTCAGACTACTTTCCACTGGGGCCACAACCTTGAAGATACCTCCATCCACTAAGAACTCCTCATCTTTCATGCTGTTCAACTTGTTCATTTCAAAGCTAACTTCTTCGTCGAGCTCTGCAACCAAATTCTCAAGCCTGGTATCTATATGCAATAATTGGTCCCGAGTAATTGATTCCCACGCTTCCTTGTTTGCCGCAAACCTCTCCACTACTCGGTTGATTGCTATTGCTCTCTTATCGAGGTAGAAGGAATCAGGCTTGGAGTTAAACGGATTTGTCTCCGTGGGTTCTATATCGAGAAACTCAATGTATTTTCGCTTGGGAAGACATTTATCCAAAGCAAGAAATTTGGTCGTTTGAGGGGTAAAGTGGGGCTCTTCACTAGCGTCGCCCTCTGTGGGCACTGGCGTAGTCTCGTCCATATCCAAGACTAACTCTTCACTATTGGTTTTCGAGCCTACTTCACGAGGTGGATTGGCAGATGAAGCAGGAGGCTCAACATTTTCATCCATATCGTCCATATCTAGAACAACTTCCTCACTGTTGGTAAGAGGTGGTACGGCAGAAGTCTGGTTGACATCCATTCTCTTTCGTGCTCGCACCAGACTATCACTGCCCACCCTCTTCCGTCGGTACTCATGCTTTACCTCTGCGGTGAATCTAGCGTGTAGGTGGGCCGAAAACCAATGCCTCGGCCGTAAGCGGTGAAGTAAAATACGAGCTAACGGACTCCCAAGTTTGCCACTGGCAATATCTGCCTTGAAAAATGGCTTGAACCGCAACAATTGCGGCATGTTACCGTACTTTGCTATATCCTGCGGCCAATCGTGCGAGAGCGAGATATCGATGCAATGGTCGTTTGCCGTGTGCATGAGATAAGACTTGAGAAACGTCTTTGCCTTGACATGGTACACGGACCTGATAGTGGATGGTGTGTAGGGTAAAGTAAGGTCCATGAGATCGCTGTTCCTCTGCATGAAGGAGTGTTCGTTCCAGATTCCGCTTTGGCCCGTGATGCGGAGTCCCTGGTAGTATACAGATCCAAATTCACCCAAATAGTAGATATTGGGGGCCACAAAACCTCCGTACTTCAATTCCTTCAAGTACAGTGAACACTCGTGGTTTCCACCTATAAAGAGCGTCAAAACAGGCGCAACACGCTCGCCAGAGTAGTACTCGTGGAAATCACCAAGTTTCTTGTACTTTTCAGGCACAGCCATGGTCTGCAAGTCAGTGGTGTTGCGAATAGCCTGGAAATCACCACATATTATGAGTAAGTCGACCGAGGAACTGAGCGATGAGTATATCTTATTGAGTTCCCCATGGCAACACCCAACTACGGCTATTGAAGGCATGGTTGAATAAGCCACAGCAGCAAAGATGAGTAAAAGCAGACTGGTGTCCTTCAACAAGGCAAGCCTATAGATTTTCAATATCCTGCACAATGCTTCTGCTGTACTGGCGAAGCTTGTACCTCCATTGACAACAGTTACTCCAATCAATGTTACTTCAACTGGCGATAGAGCCTGAGGCTTACATGAGAATGACTAGGTGATTACTACTACAAAAAAATTGTCAGAAATACTTTACACCTTATCTACCAATGTGTGTTTTTTGTAACTAATCAGGCTGTCTAAAACTTGTATACGTTATCCTTGGTGTATCCCAACTCGGCCAAGACACCGGTAACTTCACCCTGATCGGTGGGGGAAACCTTGTTACCAGAGATGGCTTTATAGAAAGGTGGTGGTCCGCACACAAACACCTTTGAATCGGCACTTGGCTTGGGTAACTCCTTCTCCAAGAACGCCTTGTCGATGTACCCAACCTTTCCGTTCCAATCCTTGGAACTAGGCTTGTCCACAAAGTAGGTGATGCTGACTTGGTCCTTGTACTTGTTGGCGATCTCTTCCAACTCCTTCTTGATCAAAATGTCCTTGTCGGTGACGTTACCGTAAAAGAGCTTCACCTTTGTCTTGTCATCTGGGTTAACCGTGATGGCGTGTAACAATTGGAACAAAGGTGTGATACCGGTACCACCTCCAATCAAGGTGATTTCCTTGAACTGGTTTGGCTCCCACTTCCACTTGAGGATTGGGCCCTTGAAAGCCAAGGTATCACCCTCCTTGAGGCTGTGGATGTGGGTCGATGCCTTTCCACCATCGTACTTCTTGATCACAAGCTCAAGTTCGCCCTTGTCGTTCACGTCCGAGATTGGGGTGTATGGTCTGATAACGTTGTTACCCTTTTCAGTGACAAACTTGGTCAAGAGGGCAGAGGCAACCTGTAAGCCCGAGACATGTTCATCGCTTTCCAATTCAAACACAAAGTGCTTGGTGTTTTCAGACACATCCCATTTCTTCTTAAGCTTCAAGTCGACCCATTCGTTGTCGCCTTTGAAGGTTTTCTTGGAATCGTTCGCAATTGCAGACATATTGATTGGAGAGTTGTAGTTGAGAGTTGCAAAGGTAATTCCACCGGCCAAAATAGTCAATGGGACAAGCACTCTAGGGTTAGATACCTTGGACAAAAATGTAGACATAATAAATGGGAAAAGTGTGGTTATTTTATCTTGAGAAAGAAAGAGAAAGAAAATTGATTTTAAGTTCGAATCCACAATCTTTATGGAGCCAGATAATTTTTCACCAGAGTGTGGCGGAGGTTGCTGTGGGGGGTGGTCCTGCGAGTGGAGACTTAGTCAGCTCGGTGATTGGCGGGAGTGCGAATGAGTGCGAAAAATAGAATAGTAGCACGAAGCAGACACACTAGCAATGGCAGTGAAACGAAGAAATCCAGATCTAGAATATCAAGCGATGCAAGGCCGTTCTCCCCGCGGAGCAATACACTACCACTAGGGTTTGTGTGCATGAGTTTATTGGCTAGCCACTGCTTGGTGTGACATTATGTCAAGGCCCCACGGGTGCGACATATGCAGGCTTGCTCAAACCGGCAATCTCATAGGCAATCGGTATATGGCGCGCGGAGTAGGCGGCACGAAAATGCGAGATTGCGTTACACCATCGAGGGTCACTATTTGTAAATGCTTAGAAATACTTGCGTGGGCTCAGTGGCGACATGATAGGGGTCAATTCACCCCTTGGACACTAAATTTTGTCAAATTGGAATGGCCGTGCGTTGGGACACCATATTGGAGTAGTATTGGTGGGCACATGAGTGCTTATGGGTGGGCTCTTCACTAGTCGCTTTGGCTGCATTTTTGCAATTTTGGTGCTAGTCAATTACATGAGCTTTTTCACAGAATTTTCAACGTGAAGGACAGTTGTCTCAGGAACCAAGTAAACTCACTGCTGTATAGTGATGTCTGTTGATGTTCATAGTAGTCACCCAGCCCAAACGAGAACGCCAGAGGTTGAGCAGCTTACCTGACTGTGCGCGCGCTCGTAACGCAATATGGTTGCATTCTTTTGTGGGACGAGTATGCGATTGATTTTCTGACCTCAATCTCACTCACAAACGGCCAAAGCCAGGCAATATCGAATTCAAAGCCACTTGAGACGGGAATTCTTGAAACGTCATTGCCTTCATCTCGCTCACACATGCTTGCAAATAAATCCCAGCTTGAGCTTTTAAGCCTTTCAAAAAGGATTGTCCAGCCGCTCCTCTCCTCATTCTATAAGGGCCAGGCCGGTAAAATTGCCATCATCGGAGGATGTGAGGACTATACGGGTGCACCATTCTTCTCTGCGCACTCTGCAGCGCTCGTTGGCTGCGACTTATCGCACGTCATCTGCGAGAAAACTGCCGCTACTGTGATTAAACTGTACCTGCCAGATCTCATGGTGCATCCGTATCTATTGGACAGTGAGACAGTGGCTGCACAACTGGCTACAAAACCAAAAGGATCCGATGGTAGCTCAGAGAAATCAGTTGAGCCTGACTACACGGCTATCATCGACAACAAGATCCTACCAAAAGTGATGGCGCTCCTTAATCGAATTCAATTGGTAGTGGTGGGACCTGGGTTTGGCCGCGACCCACTCATGCTTCAAACACTCAAGCGCATCATCGAGGAAGTGAAGGTGTTGAATATCCCGATAATTCTTGATGCAGATGCTCTTTACTTGATTTCGCAGGACCCGAAGCTCATCAGTGGCTACTCTAAGGCCGTTCTCACTCCAAATTTGATGGAATTTGCCCGCTTAAATAGCGCAGTTTTTGGTACAGACAAGAAGACACAACAACCGTCTTCGGAGACTGATGAAGTTGAGGAGACGTTACGGCTCTCGCAAGAACTCGGAGGAGTCACCATCGTAAGGAAGGGTAAGCGAGAAATCATCGCCAAAGGCAAATCGTACGTCTTGAGTGAGCACGAAGGTCTGGTACGTCGTGTTGGAGGACAGGGAGACACTCTTACTGGCTCGATGGGGACATTCCTCATCTGGTCTAACCATTACCAAGAAAAGTTGTGGGAAGCTCAAAACGAGGGCCCCAAGCTCAACGACGACGAGCTTACGCTTCTAGCGTGTTTTGCCGGCTCCACAGTAGTGAGACTAGCAAGCTACAAAGCGTTCCGCAAATATGGTCGTTCGATGCAAACCCTGAATGTGCACCAATTCTTGGGCGAATCGTATGCGGATCTCTTCTCGGATCAGGAAAAGATACATAGCAGAATATAGGCGTAGATGATAAATCGATACCATGAATAGACATCTCGCTTTTCAGGTACTACTTGAAGAGTCGGCCCGTTCCATTTCTCAAAGCCGTCGCTACTACAAACGTGTAGGTGTTCTATTTACATTAGTATATATACAATGCCGCACCTACGGCCTGAAGTCTATGACAATGCCTGGTCCCCGTGTCACGTTTATCACGGTTTGGCCCATGATGTTTGGACGCTTGGTGCCTGGCGGTTGCGATCCGTAGATGGCGGTGCTTGCCGCTTTCAAGTTGGAGATGATTTCCTTGTCGTTGAAGTCGCATCTTCCCACTGGAACTGCCAAGTGGAAGCCCTTTTGCTTGAATGGGAGCGATCCCAAGTTGTTCCGTACCAACAGGACCACGTCGTCTGCCACGGTTCCTCTTTTCACCATGGGCATCAATCCCTTCACTCCTAATGTTCTCGCGAACGGGGTCAACGAGTTCACCATATCGGGAGTGGCGAATGCCTTGTCGTATCCGTCTACCGATACTTCACCCTGTTTGATTTGCTCTAACAACTCTGGCCCACCAACAGTGGTGGCACCGGCAGCAAGACATTCTTCTTTAGTGGTCCCCAGCTGAGTAAACACCAAGATTTTAGTCTCCTTTAATGGGCGCGGGAAGAAAATAGATCCGCTCAAGGGCTTCGATCCCTTGTCCGGAATCACAGTCATGAGAATGGAAATGATTGCCTGTTGTGAGGGCTGGCCTACCGCTGAAGCCCGCAAGTACCTGAGAGCCTGCGGAATGTCCATGTAGAGCTGGTGGTTTTGTGGAGGAGTTTGACTCTGTGTCTTTAACTTGAGAAACTTCTTTGCCTTTCTTTTCGCCTCTAGCTCCTTTTGTGCTGCGGTCAAGTTGTTTGACGAGCTCGATGCCCCCCCTGGAGCAGCAGCGTATAGTGTGGATGGTGACACTGAAAGCGATCTGCGCGAGCAAATACTAGAAACTACAGCGGCGGCATCTCCTCCTACCGGCCTCAACGCACGCTGCGCTATTCTAAATGGTGTCTGAGAGAGCATGGACACAAATAGGGTTGTGCTGGAAGCGATAACGGATCGAATGTGGGCAGCAGTTTTGGCTGGCCTGCTTCCTCAGCAGGCGCACACTGTAAATTTTTCAAGAGATTTTTCAAGCGTTTGGCGTGGGAGATATTTGCGCGCTGCACGACCACAGGTGGTAGCAGAAGCTGCACCAGGTCTACTGGGGCAGAGGCTTTACAAGGGAGATGCGAGTGATGTGTTTATAGACTCGTAAGTGATATCTCAGCTATGTAAATACAAAAGACCGGCTTCTCTCAGGAGGATGAACAAGCCGTTGAAGTTTTTTCTTTTTCTCATTTTATTTTGCAGCCACGTATTGGCTGCAAACTCGATGCATAGCTATCAGCTCCTTCTCTTTGCTTGGGCCGAGTCGCTCTATTCCTTTTTATGCTTTGGATGTGAGTGTATTTCAGGTGGGTTGTTTTGAGAAAGGAAACGCAAACATTGTAGATTAAAGTAGCCAAAGCCGATAAGTTTGGCTCTGAACCTGCGGCTTGAGAGCTGCTTTGGGAGCGTGATATGTGCGACAGGGTCCAGCCACCGATGCACAAACCAAACCTGCCGCTTACAGTACTACTTTTCTTGACCTCAAGGAAAACGCTCGCTTCAAAAACGGCGATTTCTTCTCAGGCAGAACAGGCACACTGACTGGAGACACCGGTGTGCATACCAGTTTGGGGGTTGTGAATACTGGTGGCACCGCAAGCAAGCTAGGGGAGGTGTTAGCGGTGAGAGTGCTCATCGCATCGCATTGTGAGCTACCAACAGTGCTTGTAGGACTACTCGCAGAGCTGCACACAGACTCGCTAGTGCCTGCTGCTGCTGTTGTGGGGATAGCCACTCTGGTCAGTATGATTCGCACCTTGACCGTTGGGCGGCCCGACAGAACCAATTGCAGACGCATACAGTCGATCAAAACGTCGTTGTGATCTATGTACGCTTCGATGGCAGACTTGAAGGTCTTGTATTCATTCGGATCCACTACGCCAGCAGTATTGAAAAAGTGAGGCTGGAATATTATCGCCAAGTCTGACACTGACATGCTTGTAGTTGAGTCCAATGACGCGAGTTTATGAAGGTGGTGAGTGCAGTAGAGTAAGAGGTTGAGATTGACGCGGGGGAGCGAGAGGTGCGAACTCGTTTCCGCCACAAGGTTTTCGTGTTGTGTCCGGAGCAGTTCCAGTTCTACGCCCTGAATCAGCTCGTTGTCCTGTTTTGTTTCATGAAGCGCATTTGGTTCTTGTTCCAGCGACACCAGCAGCAGGAGTTCCCGTTCTTGCTGGCGGACGCAAAGTGTATGGATTTGTGCTAGCTGTTCCGCATCGTTGACGATGACCGAGTCTGTTGCAGCCAAAAAGTGCGAAAGGAGTCGTTTGACTGCAGTGGCAACGTCGTGAACGGTAAACGGCAGCACCGTTCCCTCCTCACGCGGGACCGCAGCGTCATCCAAGTCGTAGTCTGCGTCTGCAATGAGAGCAGCAGTCAAGTCCCTAACGCGTCTGACAGACCCGCTCACTCGAAAAATCCCCTTGGTCTCTCCATGCTGGAGAATGTAAGTGAAACATGTATGAATTTGCTTGGGTACAAGCACTGTGCACTGGCCCGATGGCGCGTCTAGTGCGACAGGAATGAACATTCCTGAACTGGTACGAAAATTAGTGTCGCGGCTGGTTTTAGATTTGGCGGGGTTGAAAGTGCGGCAAGCAAAGGTGTTTTCGTCTTTTGAGGTGGAGCAAAGCACTAGCTAAACACTTTGATTTATGACTACAAGCGTAAAGGAAACGAAGAAAATCAATCTCACGGTCCGCCAGGAATATTTCCATATAAGTAGAGTCATTTAGTACTTCGTACTTTCCCCACAGAAATGGCAGGCGAAAAAATTTTTTTTTTTGTGTACAGTTTTATTTTTTGTTGCACGTGCGGTCTTTCCAGACGTGGCTGCTGGGTACGCGAGATAGGGGAGATTTTAGCTACTGGGACCGCCAGAGTTTTGCGGCAACACAAGTAGGGCTGGCACAGCGACCTAGACACCTGCACGGGTGCTCTTTTCCACGGGACCTTCGTATCTACATAGCGTGGTGTGTGCGACAAGCACCAGAACTCATCAATAGAGTAGGCCAGTCACCAGAACTGCTGGATCATGGACCGGTGGTCTCGAACCCTTTGTCCTGAAACGTCTATATAATTATCCTATTTTCTTTTTTTAAAATTTTTTTTTTTGGCCCTATTGGGAAAAATTATAGGTCTGGAATCAAAAATCTCTACTAGCGATGACTGGTAACGCCTGCGAAGCGTCTTTTACGGGGCAATCACCGTATGGAGCACAGGACACTGAGTCACGACACTTACAAGAGTCATATAGAGGAGCGCAATCGTGGCGCAATCGGGGTGCAATTGGGCTGGTCTAGGATCAATCTGAGCAAGCATGGGTCCCAATGAAGGCAGAGACCTGGAGAGAAGGTACTAATCAGTTCCTGATAAAACTCCTGTATAGAAATCAATCAGCGCGTGACTGAGAGAGGACGAAATTTGGTTGTCCATTGCTACGAATGGGGAAGGGCAGAAAGTGGCAGCCGAGAAAGTGGCAGCCGAAGTAGGGGGAAAGAATCGTCTTGCGGGGGATACTCAGACATGCATTTCAATGTTGCGCGCGGTGTGATCGTAGATGTGTCGTATTCGTCGTAGTGTATCGTAGTTGGTCGTAGAGTGACATCTCGAGGCGTGGAGCTGCGGATGCTGAATACTATTTTTGTAGTGACCCACCATTTCGCGAGCCGAAGTCAAACGACAAAGAAAGTCAGTGGGCCGTGTATAAGTATAGCCGAGTGTGCGGTGTGTGCATGGACCGCTGTATTATGTAGCTGTTTTCCTTGGGGCATTGTCTGTCGTTGCAGAGTAGAGCTCTCTTGCTACATCACTGCCAGAATACGTGGTTTGCACTGTATCGTGGCGCCTACATGTTTAGCGAAAACGCTTCAGCGCTCTAGCGCTCCAAGAATGTTCGCGGTGGACGCTATACTACCGCTACACCTGCTTGTCGACCACCACGCAAAATAACTACAGGCTAAGCCGCACACAGCCTCGTAGATATCTCACTACTACCGCCATATAGCGGGCCGGCGCCCCAGGAGTGCACTAGATGCCCCTCTTTTCGCTGCCCAAAAAAATACTGCAGCCTTCCCCCCTCCCCCTCCCCCGCGAAGTTCCGCAGTGCGTTTTTGCTTGGGGCATAAGCACGTCAAAAACACCTCAAATCCTGCTGGTTCGCCTCAACGGCTCGTTTTTCGCCTTTTTTCTCCTTCACCCTCGCCACCGCTATTGCTAGCACCCACCCTTGTCGTCGTCTATATAGGCGATCTTGGGCCCGAACTGAATCCAGGCCCCGGCCGGCTTCACACGTAGAACCGAGCCATGTGTGCCACATCCTAACACCCATTGATGGCCCTAACACAACAACTCGTGGGCAAAAGGGGAGCCAATGGGGGGTCAATAGGGTATTGTAAGGCACGGAAGCTGTGGAAGCCCCTCGTTCATTATTCGGCTCTCGGCACTGTAGCCTGACGCTTGCAAGTGGCATACAATGGCGTGAATGCAAAGAACTGGCGAATAAGCATTACAGGCTATGGAAAATATCCAGCGCAAGTGTTGTTGAGTGGTGGTACTTTGTGCTGTAGCGCTAGTGAAGGTAGCGTATGTGTGTGTGTGTGTCGCACAGGCGTCTCCAATTGAGTATACGGCGTCGAGAGAGCAGACGGATTGGGCAATTGCAGCAATATTACACGGCAGTGGGTTCCACCCGGTGTGCACGGATCGGTGTAAGTGTCGACGCACTCGCTGCACGGTGGTGCGAATCATTCGTCCGATTCGGATAAACTTGCTGTCAAGTCGCCCCTTTTTGTTGTTGGATTCACTCCATCGCAGAATCCAGTCCATCGAGGACACACAGCGGGCATCTATACCACGGTATTGGTTGGTAAGCATGGACTCCATCCCAACAACCTGACGATGTGGTTGAGTGTTCGGTGCAGCTACGACCGGACTTCGCGAAAAATAGTGGATCGTTTGGTCGCGATCTTGACTGAAAAATTTATGCCTGTGCTGCTGGCTTTCAAGTGCTGCACTTCAGCCATCATTATTTTCTGTTCTGACGTTTTGTTTTGAGCCCCACCAACTACCACGGATTTGTTCAACTGGGCAAAGCAACGATGGCATCTACAGCGTCGGTTACGGCTTGTCTGTCTCCTATGGCTAGTTGTGATTGCAAGTGGCAAGCGCTTCCCCCACCACTTTGTCCTTGCATTGCGTGTAATTCTACCGAAAGAGCGTGCGCGCGCCTGCACACACGCTAAGAGTACTCTCGCTAAAAAGTGTTCCAGTGCGCTGCGTCTGGCTCCCCTCGTCTGCGGAGGTTAGGCACTCCTCTCTCCCAAACCCCCTCCCCCACCACTCCGAGAGCTAACCAAAAACCGCACCAGTGCTCGCACTATGGCCCACGTTTAGCTCTGAACCACGCTCCAAACAAGCGTAACGGCTGCATCGGCGTAGCAACGTCTTTATTGTGTTTCTCTTACGGGCTGGTGGACGCTGGCACACTACTCTCGGGATCTCGGTGGAAGCTTGAACGACAGAAAAATTATTTACCTCTGGGTGCATACTCTTTATTATTTGGGCTATATGTAGTGCATTTTTTATTTTTTACTGGAAGCTTGAAGTTTTATGGGCCAATCTACTGACGTGCTTCATAGAACATACACCTAATGGTGAAACCTATCCCCTCTTCTCCCTCCTTCCTCCCGCTCTTGCTTCAAGTACACACAAGAACAGCCAATCTAGTGACTGCAAAAAGCATCGAGAAAAAAAAAAAAAGAAAAAAAAAAAGAAAAATCTAAAAAAGACTTGAGCCGTGCTACACACACGACGTAAGCCCGTCCCCACCGTAAAAACAGCGCGGACTTTCAAAACGAACTCCTACCTTTCAATCTAAAGTTAGCTGCGTACCTAACTATACCTGTTTGTAAGCACCTTTGTAAGACCTGCAACACAATACCTTCAACTTTACAGTAATAATCCTTGCACGGACTCTTCGCTTTATACAGTCCGAACAACAGCCCCGCCAGTAAAAATAGACTCTGAGCAGCGACTTGTACCCATCCCCTCATCATCTGCGACATCTACGAGTGCAAAAGGAGTCCACTTTGCACACTCACACACACACAAGGGGTATAATTTTGCCCTTGAATCACCAGCGTTGTCCCGGAAAACCCATGACCTGATATGTACCTAAAGAACACCTCGAAAAACCCTCAGTTTCTACCTAATCGGCCATCTCCACTCTCGTCCACAGACGACTCTTCCACATACTCCAAGAGCACTTCGTCAGGACGAAGGCAGGCATCAGCGACACAGCTCACTAAAAACTCGGCTACGGATGCCGTCGATGGCACACAGAGTGGTCGCCGCCTGCACCATCCTGTTCTCGAACCCTCTTCCATAATATCACACGAGAGCAGACAGCGCTATATACGACAGCAGTTGGAGAAGGAGCAGCGAAGACGAAAACGCCAGCGTCGGAAGCGAGCTGCCACAGAAGGCGGCGGTGCAGATGGTGATGCAGAAGAAGAAGACGAGGAAGAAGAAGAAGAAGAAGACGATGAAGGCGTGGACGACGACGACGATGTGCATGTGCACGAAGACGAAGGCGTCGACGAAGACGATGATGTCGACGAAGACGAAGAAGACAACGAAGATGAAGAAGACGATGACGCGGACTTTGACTCGCTCACACAAGGGAACTCACAAACAAATTCAACAAGGCCATCGCCTCCTCCTTCGCCCGCTACACTTGATTCGACTGATGAAACGAGTGCAAGCAGTAGTGGAGGAATAGGGTCAAAGAGCAAGGGCGCAGAAGACACCCTTGTTAAGCGTCGTTTGACGGTATCACCTGCACCCCTTTCTTCACACTACACAAAATCGGTACCGCCCGAATTCTTCAACAAACTCCGGTCGTTCCCGCTCTTCAAACACGCACCCAAATCGTTCCACACTCGAATAGTATCGAAGTTAAAGCTCATACAGTACCACGCACAAGAGTACATCATTAAAAAGGGCGACCTGTCCAAATCCATGTACTGGATTCTCAAGGGGAATGTAGCAGTGACCTCCACAGATGGCGAGTCTATCTATGCGGAACTCATTCCAGGAGCATTCTTCGGAGAAATCGGAATTCTCTTCAACAGACCAAGAACTGCAACTGTGGTGGCCAAGACACGTGTTCTCTTGGGAGTGCTTACGTCCGAGTCTCTCAACATGGTTCTCCCAGAGTATCCGGCGATTGAGCGCAGAATCAGAGACGAGGCCCAGGAAAGGTTGGCTATATTAGAAAAGAAAAACAGAGCCTCGAAGAGCTTTGCCCCATCAATCCAACCCTTAGGGTCTATCAGTGGTAGTGCGGGCGGTACAGGAACTGGGGTCGGAGGCATTCCAGCGTCCATGCATCGACCTCACTTTTATAACCTGAACTCACATCTCATCCATGTTAGTCCAGGAATAAGCCCTGGAACAAGCCCCAGAGCTAGCCCAAGAGCCAGTCCAAATCCTAGCCGTGGTCCCAGCAGACCCACGAGTCCCTTGGGAGGACCACTTCACCAGAGTGGATCAGTCACGAGTGGCGGATTACTTCCTGCCATAGGTGGCGGTTTGCTACCCTCGGCTCTCAACGCTACTCACGGCAATAACAATAACAGCATTGGTAGTGGTAATCGTCATATGGTTGCGTCAATTCTCGCTCCGTCTATTCCACCTCCGTCAATCCCACCAATACAACCGGCAGAAGTCACCTCAAATAGTGATGAGCCCAAACCAACCGATAACGTTGACTTCACCATTTCAATCCAAGAATTCATCAAATCTCTCCCAATTTTCCAAAATCTACCGTCTGATATCATTCACGAGCTAGCCCTAGGAGTGGAACCGCTCACGTTCCAGCCATTTGAATACATTTTCCGTAAGGATGACATCGGGTCCGACATCTACTTCATCATTATTGGAGAAGTGGAAGTGATTGACTGTCACAATTCAAACCCTAATTATGAAAAGTGTCTTGCTCGTTTAGGCTACGGCAGCTATTTTGGAGAAATGAGTTTTCTCATGCAATTGAGCGACGAAGACGGTTCAGGAGTGAAAAAGCGCAAAGAGGCGCGTAGAAGTGCAAACATCAGAACAGTATCGAACTGCGAGTTGATTGTAGTGAGGCATGATAAGCTAGAGGAGATATGCAAAACATACCCATTCCTCATCGAAGACATGAAAAAGACCGCAGGAGAAAGAAACGCACTCAACAATAGCAAGAAGGAGGCAAACAATAGTCGGCTCTCGATTAATTTTCTCATGAACGATATTGATATCCCTAACAGCACTATTTCGTCGCTCGATCTGGAAGAAATGCCAGTCAGACGAAAAGATGCGAATGACAGCCTGGCTCAGCCTGCTGCTTCCACTGGTGCGTCCACAAACACGAACACAAATGCCCTGAACTCTACCACTGGAGCTCCAGGAGCTTCTATATCCCCTCCTCCGGTAGATTACCATGTGTTACAGCAACAGCAAGCCACATTTCCAAAGCTCAACCTTTCCCTCCCACCACTAAATCCGCAGTTGCCCTCTGTCAACAAATTCAGACCTCACGAGGCTGCTCCACATCAGGCGGCGTTCAAGTACGTTTCGCATACGAAACGGATGCGGTTGGCATCGATTGGAGGTGTCGAGAAGTACTCCAAGCTCCGGCTGTCCACAATCCCGGACTCCCTTTTACTCAAGGCGTTTGAGTATCTATCTCTCCCTGAGCTTATGAAACTACGCACAGTGTGCCGAAAGTGGCGACAATTACTCTATTTTGCACCAAACTTATTTCAGACTTTGGATTTGACTCGCTGGAACACTCTGATTGACGACAAAGCTCTCATCAACATTACAGACTTTGTCGGGTCTAGACCTAAGGTAATTGACATTTCCAACTGTTTCCATGTGACAGACGAAGGGTTTTCGTACATGATCAATGAGGTTGGTATTTCTGGCCAAATAAAAATCTTGCGCATGCGTTCAATCTGGGAAGTGAGTGCAATGGCCATTATGGACTTGTCAGTTCCTAGTGTTGGTGCTCATTTGGAGGAGTTGGATCTTTCCAACTGTCGCAAGGTTCGTGATAATGTCTTGGAGAGGCTCTTTGGGTGGAGTGAAAATGTGGTGCCCCCACACGCGCATTTTGCAGAAACTGGAACCGTGTGGCTCCCAGGTAGTGGCGGGCCCGCCAACAACGTGCATGAAGATGAAAGTTATGATCTGTCTGTTGGGTGCAAAAATTTGAGGAAACTCAATGTTGGATACTGCAAGCACCTCACGGATGAAATCATGTACCACATGTCGCTCCATGTAAATGAGACTTTAGAGATTCTCAACCTCACTAGATGTACCACCATCACTGACCGCGGGTTCCAGTACTGGTCTTATACGCAGTTTCCAAAGCTTCGTGACTTAACGCTTAAGGATTGCACATTCTTGACGGATCAATCTATCACCGCAATTGCCAGGTCTGCAAAAAATTTGGAGCATTTAAACCTCAATTTTTGCTGTGCCTTGAGCGATGCAGCAATTGAAGTGCTTGCTTTAGGGTGTCCATACCTCAAGACACTTGACTTGTCATTTTGTGGCAGTGCAGTATCAGACTCTTCACTTGTAAAGATCTCGCTTCACTTGAAGAATTTGGAAAAATTGATTGTCAAAGGATGTGTGAGAGTAACACGGGCCGGAATAGATAGCATTTTGTCCGGATGTCCGTCGTTGTACTACCTCGACGTGAGCCAATGCAAAAATGCTCACATATACCCCGGAAGAATTCCAGCACAGAAATTGAACGTCAACGCTCAAACAAAGTCGGCATTTGTCACTGCTGGTGCATACCAGAATGTGATTGAAATTGTTATCTAGGAAACTTTCCCTATTTCATACTCCTTCATTTTTATTTTTAATTTTTTTTTATTGATTTGGGAAGTCTGTTTTTGGCTGGTCCAGTTACATCTTGTATTATATATATAAATACAAAAAAGAATCAACAAACATATCAAGACTTCATTAGCAGTACATGAGAAAAGGTGTTTCGTAAATGCTTGATGCCCTATATAAGTTTGTGTGTGAAACTTTTTTGAAGGCTAGCGGCTGTTAGGTAGAATGACACCATTCGAGAAGTACACGCAGACCTTCAGTACACTTATACGTAAGGCGGCTAATGTTTACAAGAAAACCAAGATGATCGTTGGGCGGCTTGGATATAGGCGACATGGGATGACATAGAAGATTTGCTGTCTCCGTATAGTTTTTTGGGGCTTTTGATAGTATGCTTTACTTGTATCCGTGGTTTGCCTTACACCGATAGCCATCATGAGCAGCCTTTTGATAAATTCACTTCATTGCGGTGGAAAGCTGGAAACTTTGAGCAAAATGCCATGACGTGCAGTATAATCTAAGACAATTAAGCGGGCGGCGGTTTTGTGATAGCGAGAGATTCCTGCTTATGTCCATCACGAGAGCCACTAAGTATTAACACGACGTGCATCGAGACCCAACGATTCCACCAACGATTCCAAGAAACTTGTGGCAATGAGTTTTTGTGACGGATAGTGCAATAGGTTCCATTAGCTGTTCCATCAGCGTCAATCAGATCAATATTTCGAAGATACGGCATATTTGCACCCAACAGTTATGAGTATGAGTGTACGAAGTCTCCACAGAATACCTATCAAACTACGCAAGCAGTTTCATAAGACCATAGCCACGTATGAGAAACTCAATATATGACACACTGAGCAAAGTGTAGCCTACTTTGATAGAGTCCCACTAGCCGATCTCGGAGTAAGTCGAGGCTTGTACTCATGTGCCGGACTTGATGTGTGCAACATTTTACGAACTCTTCTTTTTTTTTTTTTTTCGCAATAACAGACCCCACAGTAAACACTCAAAACGCGTTCAAAGTCTGGCTCGCTAGCAGCGTTCGTGTTCTTCCATAAATCAGGTGAAAGCGGATGCAGAATAATCCACTCCTTCCATTCGCGTTCACGCGTTCGGAATCTTCGGAGATTGCACTCGATACCACCCCGAGGGAAAGAAGCGTGCGAGATGAAAATGCAAGCAGCATGTACCACACACGTAAGTCTACACAACCAGCGTCTTTACCGACAAATCTTCCCGCCAACACACCACAGAAACATGGGGAAAAGTTCAAACTCCCAGTGAGGAGGCGACCAAGGGGACCTGCCTTGAATACAGCTCCACCAAGCTTGAAAAGAAAACCTGGAGATTCATTCAGTGAGAAGGACAACATCAAACGACGAGAAGTAGACGATATGGATACTGCCACAGAGGCTGTTGAACGACCGACAATTGAATCTTACTTAGAGGGTAGCTGTCAAGTGGCTACTGATTCCACACAGACTACCGATACTGACGAAGATAACTATGACAATGACGTCACAAAAGTGGACTCAGTTGACTTGAGCGTACCACCATCGAGCCCACCACTTGCGCATGACCACCCATACCTTGCATCGGAGTTTGATTTCTCCACCAAGAATTTTGAGATGCCTGACTCGCCAAACCTTCATCCTCATAGCCACGGTGATCAGGACAACGACGACGACGTGCATGATTTCAATCTGATGACAACAAGAACGCGACTACTCACTTCAGGAGCTGCAAATCCTGGTCTTTCTTTGAACAGCAGCAGTGTAGTGAAAGTATCTCGTCATTTGAGTTCTGATGCAGATTTTGGTATCGATCGATTCAACCGGTTCAAAGCTCCAGCATTTCCTTCTACGGATGATGACAGGTCTGTTGTCTCTTCGATATGCACGAGCCATGTTGAAGGGATTGGAAGTAGCAAGGACAGTGGAAGTGGAGATAATCGGCACGTCACGCGTACCTCACGGTCCAAGGATCGCAGAAATCAACTCAAGGCGCGCGACATCGTCCTTCGCGCCTTTGAAGACATCCAAACCACAATTAACCTCGAGGGCCTAGATCTACACGAGATCCCCGAGGAAATCCGTGATTTTGACGACTTGGTCGTATTCAACAGTGATCAATCGTCCTCAAACTACATCTCATATCAATTGTACCTCACAAACAACAAGCTCAGGGTCTTGCCGCCTGCTTTGTTCGAGTTTACCAAGCTTAATGTTCTCGCCCTTCGGCAGAATAAATTGAGTACAATCCCTCCTTTAATCGGTAAGTTTAAAAACTTAACCGATTTATATATTGGTGCCAACCGTCTCCGGTGGCTCCCCGCTGCATTTCTCGAATTAAATAACTTGAGTATTCTCCTGACTGGACCCAATCCGTTCATACAACCCGATCTGGACGCAGTGGCTATCACAACAGCCACTCTCAATTCACACAAACAGAAACGATATGCATCTAGAGCGTCACTGATTACTACGGCCCCACCATCTCTCAAGGCACTTTGTCTCAACTCAATTGCCAGATACGATGTTTCCTACCAGGAAACAAAGAATTGGAAGAAACATACACCGGCAATATACCACCGTATAATTGCGCAAGCAATAAGAGCTGGCCACTACGAGAATAAATGCAGCATGTGCGACTTAATTGTGGTGGAACCGGTGGCTGAATCATTTGAATGGTGGGATATATTGGGAAACAAGCTTGTTCCTATTAAAAGAGAGTTTTGCTCTGGGAAATGCTACAAAAAATGGGTGATCAAAACTCAAGCAGATACGTCATGAGATTTTCTTAACATAATTGTATGGGAAAGTACCAACCCTCCCGTTTAGTTCTCCCTTGTACCATTCGCTTGTTGAATCAAGTATTTTTATCCTATCGCCTTTCTTAATAGTGAGATCTTCAGATGTTTGAGCAGTAAAGGAGAAGAGCACTTCGCAATACTGGTTCATGCTTTCGTTGACTGATGTTGCAGCTTTGTGTCTGATGATTTTTAGCTCATTTACTTGCGCAATAACAGGAGCCAATTTTAAGGTGAAGGAATCCATGTAATCGGCAGTTATAACGTTGAAGTCTTTGTCATAACATATATCACTAATAATCTGCATGAGACTATTTCGAACAGTATACGTGATCATTAGCTGAATGTAGTAAATAATGTAATAGAGGGGCTCGAACAACTGTTGCATTAACTGGAAGAATATGGGTAGTTCTTTCTTCAAAACTGTGTCAATCGCAGAGTAGTTGAATTCACACCTCTCAACCAATCTTTCGTAACTATAAAGCTGTTGTGAGTGCTTCACACTGAACTCCTTAGAAGAGCCTTGGACTTTGTGTTTAGTTTGGAGACTAGCTAATTTGGTTTTAGCTATATCTAGTTCGTTTAGAGCTCTCTTTCTCTTTTTCACAATCGATGTGTCAATTTTCACTGCTATATTTATGGCTTCTGAAATCACTTTGCAGATACGGTCATGGAGGAGCTTTGTTTCTGGCTCAATCATATTTTCAATTTCACAAACTGTATTGTAAAAGACACCAGCTTGCTTCCAGATCTGAATGTCTTTATCTCTCACATTTGAGTCAGCTTGGATTGGATTGTCTAGCCAGTCCTTTAGCTTCAAGCTAGGGTTGTAAATATCTTTTACAAGCGAGCCAATGGTCTGATTTAATCTTAGGAGCTGAAGAATGCTAGAGTGGTAAGAAACACAATTATCCTGTAGCGAGTTTAAGCCTTTAAGTACGTTTTTGTAAACGAGGTATAGGCTGCCAAAGTCAGAGTCAACGGTTGCGAAATAGTCGTTTGCAAGTTTATGCCGAACGATCGTGGGAACATTCTTTAGATAATGCCAATCGAAAACAGTAAGACTCTCTTCCTTCGTTTTGTCCAACTTCTTGATTACCAGCTTCATGTGTTGAAGCAGTGTGAGGCAAGGTTGATGAAAATGAACGACACAAGCTTTCTACTTGTGCACACTACCCTTGTGGCTGCAAAACTAAACACAGAAACGGAAAGGCAACAATTCTAGAACATACCGTTCTTATTACTTATACAGATACATAAATATACACATGGTTACATACGTTAATGAAATCCTGCGATTCTAAGGGTGTCCATGGTGTGAGCCTGGCCAAGCAGATATCCTCTCTGGGGCAGGACTGATGCCTCTACTACGAGACAGATCGGTATCAGAGTCGTGTGAGAAGATTCCTTCATCACCTGGCGCGGTCGTGAAACTACTCAATTCTTCCAAAATCTGTAACTTGACTGTGTTATCGAGGTCTGACAGCGAGAGTACATCCTTCTTCATTTTCGTTATTTTGTCTGTCATTACCTCCTCCAAGCTTCTAATAAGACGGCCGCCAAATTTTTTATCGATGGGTAAATTGTGATATATTTTTTGTTGGAGTATTTTGACGATTCTCAAGTTTGCAATCACCTTGTTATGGAAAGTGCCCACGGTTGTTTGTATGGTTTTGTTGTTTGACTGTACTGGCGGATTAATAAGGAGCAATGCAGCGTAATACAACATGATATGGATGTGTACAGGGACGTATTTTAGATTGGTCAATATGTCGTTATCGTTCACCACCAAGTTCAATACAGTATGTGCTGCATTCACCGCAATATTAGCACTAACAATTGTTTCATCTGTGCTCACCAAATCTCTGCTCGATATAAACTCTTCATCGTCGTCCGAGTCGTCTGAGTCGGACTCATTATCCTTGGTCAATTCTGTGATCTTTAAAGGCTTTCTTTGGGTATTCTTGGCCAACGAAAATGATTTTGGAACAGTGGGAGCTGAAGTTGCAGCATCCTCCCATTTCGGTAGAGTTCCATCATTCGACTGAAATTGAAGCAGTCTCACCGCAGTGGAGTTGATGTGCATTTTGGCAAAATTGTAGTAGATGATTGTTGATTTTGACGACCAAACAGCACCATTGGTAACAGGAGAGAGAAGCACAGTCCAAGAAACCATCCACTTGTCGAGTTCAAGGTTCGTCTTGGATGGTATACCGAACGACGCCGGCGCAAGAAGATCCCATGCATTACCGCTGAATGCCTCATTGAGTGCCTGGTTGTACTCTACCTGAGAGACAAGCCGGAGGTCTGTGAACGAGGCTCCTGCAGGAGGAGATTGTACATCATTGTTCTTTACAGATCTTGTCACAGTGGTTGTTTCAGGCTCTTCCTTCTCTGATTTCGCCTCAATGCTTCTAGATGCAGCACTTGCATTACCTACAAGCAACCCCCTCACGTTCCGTAAACTGTAGTCGTTTGAGTCCACAAGGGGTTGTCTGTTGAAAGTCAAACTCTGCTGGCCATCTAACACAAATAATAGGTACCATAATTTGAGTTTATCTCGCTTGCTAAGTCCGGGCCCGCTGTCATCCGAATCTGTAGCTGCAGCAGCAACAGCTCCGCTTTCGTCTGCGCCTGTCAAGGGATACGCACGTGGCGCCAACCCAATCTCTTTTGCTATTTGGAGTGCCAAGCCAGTGAACATTTGCAGGTCAGAAAGCCAGAAACTGCACAAAATAAGTGCTACTATTGTATTGAACCCATCAAGTTCGTTCTTGGGCCGGCCCTTATAGATGAGTTCTCCACATAGTTTATGGAGGTACTCCTTTAGACGGAGTTGTTTAGAGGAAAGGTCTGCATTAGGATGATGGATAGAAGCAATCGTGCAAATAGCACATACAAGAATAGGAGACGAGTCCCATATCTCATTTATGGGGAATTTAGAAAGCTCAAATCCAAAAAGTTGCTGCGAAATGTTTGAGTCGAAAAACGCAAAGAGTGTCAGTGCTTCCTGTTTCAGGAGTAAGCCTTGGAAACCAGTTTGTTCTTGCAGAGGACTGTTAACAATCGAGTGGCGCTTACGAGACAGTTGAGGCTCTTCTTCAGGTATGCGAGATCGTTTTCCATATGTGGTGACGTTCTCTTGCGGGACAACGTCGTGCCTGTCAATGCTATAGGGCTGATATTGGTACTGCTTGTCTGAATATATCTGATGATGCACCGGAATTTCCTGCTGCTGTATATAATGCGGACCGACTTGCTTCTCGAGCATAATTTTCTGATTTGCTTTGAGTAGATCTACCAAGTCGTTAAGCTTGTTGTCGAAAGATGCCATGCGATTTTCCATTTGGTCCTTCCACTCACTAGTGTTGTCTGTGGCTTCACGTTGTTGTTGCTGCTGCTGCTGTTGTAGTTGTTGCTGTGGTTGTCGTTGCTGCAGAAGTTGATGCTGTCCATGTTGCCGTTGTAGTGAGTGGGTTGGGTCATTGGGGAGCGATAATGCGAGTCCTGTCTGCTGTACAGGCTGAACGGGGCCAGGAGTACTCCCTTGCGGAGCAGGTGGAGGCAGAATCTGCGACTGCTGAGAGTGCAGAGGTTGCAGGGGAGGTATTTGCATACGAGGCTCTATGCGTACATGTCGCGAAGGAGATGTTGGAAGCGAGTATGGCAACGAGGTGGCCGCAAATCCGAGTGGAAGAGGGTGTCGTATGTGCGTCTGGGGCCCAGAAACCGGTCCTATTGGGCGGTGTGGTCCGGTGCCATGCACTAGTCCCGGGCCAGATCCTGTACCGTGGGCAGGGACAGAAGCATGTATGGGAGGAGGAACACTTTGACCAACTGGTGGAGCAGAAGAGCCAACTGAAGGGCCATGAACTGTATCCATGCCATAAATTCGAGGGTCACTCTGCTGCGGAGGCAAGCCCAAGAGGCCACCTTCACCGTTCCCGCTGATCAGCGGGAGGGTAAGAGAAGGAAGCTTAGCTACAAACTGACACTTTGCTCTATAGCCGATTCTGATGCATCGCTCACACGGCAAAGCATCCGTGTATATGCATTTCACTTTTGCTTTTTTGCAGTTTGAGCACGGCTTCGTTCTCTTTTCGGGCATGTAGAAGCAAACCGAGCAAAGGTATTGAAATGGATGGGTTGAAAGAAAGCGAAAGAATGGACCAAAGATGTGAGGCGCTAGCGTAACACGGCACCGTTTGTGCTATGTTAATGTTAGGTAGCCGATGTGCATCTGAGTAACATGACCAGATTCATGTGACCAATTACACGTGATAAAACTCGGGTATATAGCCGCAGGACTAAAACCTCCCCCGGATTTCACAGCCATTTGTCAGAAGTGTTTTTCTCCATCAAGAAATATAAGCTGCACACCATGTCTATGAGAGCTAAGATCAACTCATTCTTTGGACCCGCAAGACAATACGCGGTTGCCGGTGCGTCGAACAATACTTCTAAGTTTGGATTCAAAATCCTCTCGTGGTATGTCACCCACGATCTTTCAGTCATTCCGATAAACCCCACAGCCAAGGAGATTCTCGATAAGCCAGTTGTTTCATCATTGACACAGATCCTTGAGGGCTTTTCTGGATCTGGAACCGTTGGTGATTATGATGTGTCCGGCAAGGATGGTCTCAGCGTTTCTTTCCTCACGCCTCCTTCAGTGACCCGGTCGGTATTGAAGGAAATTGCTGCTGTGAGCGGGTACAAGGAAATATTAAAGGGATTATGGTTCCAGCCTGGTTCGTACGATCATGAAGTTCTCGAGCTTGTGGAGGAACTTGGGCTCCTGGGAATAGCGGTTTCGGAAGACGAGTGTATTTTAGTGAGAGGTGATTCTGGCTTATACAGTGCCACTGCGAACTTATAGCTAAATGAGAAGATAACATATTATGCTTGTAAAAATGTACTCACACGGGAGCGATTAAAGGTGAAAGCCCTACTCTCTTGAATAAAAGTAGATATTGACTTTCTGCTGTATTTAGGACTACTTCGACTACATAGAATGCAACGGATATGGCCACAGGCGACACCTATTTGAATTACTCTATACTGAGACAAAGGCACGTAATAGCCGTTTTTAGTGACAAATTGCCCAAAAGGAGCACAAATTACACCCCATATGAGTATACTGATTTATTTTATAACCACCTAGTCGAGCATGCGCTTTATATATTTGCCCCAGCTCTCTTCTTCCGTGTAGGTCAGTCCCCGTGAAATGTGGTCGCCAACCTCGATAGTGTATGGAAACGGGGACAGTTCGAGAGATGTTATTGGAGGAATGTGGTCTTTGTGAGAGTCTGCTATGTCGATTATCGCGCCAAGGTTCTCTTCAAACGACGAGATAGAGAGCTCGATTGCACTACTGCGGATTGCCTCACCAGTGCCTGCACTGATTTTATTCTTCAAAGAGGTAGGATTCGATTCGTCCCTTGAGCTTCTGCTTGCTCCACTTACTCCTCGCCCATCGTGGGCACCACCGCAATTACCGCCACCGCTGCCACTGGCTCCTGTGCCCCTATGCAGCTTTTCGTCGATAGGTATACATTTCACATTGATAATCCACGACTCCCAGAGCTTGCGCTCCTCATCAGCAGTTTTAGCCAGTCCAAACCAGCCAGTTTTCTTCTTTGATTTTTTCGTCACGTCGTAGAACTGCACCACCACTTGCCCACTCTTGATTCCGCTAGTATTGAACGATGCGCCAGATCCATACGCACCAAAAGCGGACAGCGGTAACCCATCAAGACGTGCAGCCAAGCCGCCTCCTCCTCCACCCGAATTGTGAGAATGCGAATGAGTGGTTATGTGAGTAGTTGTAGTAGACGTGGTCGATAGCGAAACACTACTCGGCCCTCCAGCGCTGGGTCCCAGAAGTCCCAGTGATGCCAGGGAAGCGTGCAGCTGCTGGAAAACATTCTTGATCAACGTGTTGATCTTCTCGTCGATAAGCGTGTCCAAATCAGTCATACCAGCAGCCATGGGGTAAGGCACGCTTAGAAACTCATTGACCGTGGGCGTTATGGGGCCAAAGAGCCTGTGGAAGAAAATTGTCCATATTATACCTGAGGTTAGTAATAAGAGGTTCAAACAGGGGTACTTTCCGCACAGATTGATAAGACCTCCCATGCCACGGAGATCCCATGCCACGGAGATCGCTCGCGGTTATCGTTTGCCCCTCGCTCACTGCGGAGTGTCAAGACAGACACATCCTACACAGCTCCTTTTTTGTGATATACCCAGACTTACCTTTAAGTGATTCTCTGACAACCGACCGCTCCGCTATCACATTGATCGTGTATTCCATTGCGCGTGCCAGAAGAAACACCAACCGAAGCGTCTCCCTCGAAATCGTTTCCGCCTATCTGTTATCTGATAATTATGTGCCGGACCACTCCACGCAAACTTCAAAGAGGCTGAAAAATCTACAACACTGCAATTCACGAAAATAAATATGTGTATATATAGCTCTTTGCTAATCATAGATTCACCTGATTTGTCTAATGTGTCACTACTTGAGCTCAACAAGGTTCTTCTGTGAGTTTGTGTACTTCAAGTGGTGAGCATTCGACACCTTCTTCAACTCTTGGAGCCTTTCTCTCAATGTTGGTACATCTCTCAAGTTCTTCTCCAACACCAAGCGTTCCTCTTCAATTTTCAAGCGCTTTTCGGCGTCCAATGGACCGAAGAAATAACCACCCTTACCATCAAACTTCAACAAGTAGTTGTGGTAGTGCCATAATGCGGGTCTGTGTGCCACCGAGAGAAGCGAGATCCCCATTTCCTGTGCGTGCTCGTACATAAATTGTTCCATTGTTGGTGACACTGCAGAGGTACATTCGTCCAAAACAGCAAACTTGGGCTGGTGGTAGTACAAACGAGCCATAGCAAGACGTTGCTGTGCACCTACTGAAAGTTCTTCGTTCCAGTTGCGAACAGTGTCCCATGGATCTTCGCCCACGAGCAAGTCGTCGAGCTTGAGGATTTTCATGATGTCGGTCAAGTCATCGTCAGTCTTACCCTTGCCAGAGTTTGCGTTTTCCACGTACTGTTCCACTTTGTGAGGGTAAATCACTTGCTCGCGCAACGTACCTTTGCAAAGGTATGCACGCTGTGGAAGGTAGAACATGTTCTCTGTTGTTGGGATCGTGATGTGCCCCTCTTTACATGGCCAGAGACCACCAAGCATCCGGAAAAGCGACGATTTTCCGGATCCGTTGGGTCCAGCAATCAACAAGTGCTGTCCGTGCTTGATCAGAAAGTTGAGCGAGGGAATAAGCGTGACATCAGCAGGCGTCACAAGACGAACATTCTCGAACGTGATTTCATCTCCGTAAGAGACATTGTTGGCGGCATCAGCAGCACCCGATGCCAAGGCATCGGCCTCTTTCACATCTCCAGCTTCCACAAGGGCCGCAGCCTTGCGACTCTTCTTGATGTTGTGAAGTACATCCTGGAAATCACTGACACGTGTGGCATGTCCTACAACTTGTAGTAAGTACCGTCTCAGGTAAATCAAACGGTCCAAACTGTCCAGGGCACTGAGTAACAACCGACGGTTGGTTATGAAGTCTCCGGATGCCAGCGGATCGGGTTCTTTACCCAAATACTTGTTGATAAACACAGGCGCAGAACACAACACTAATCCGGCAGCTCCCCAGAAGTACTTCACTATAAAGGTCTGTGCAATCTCGTGCACTGCCTTTTTCCACATCTCCATTTTGAGGAATTTCTCGAGTTGGTAGTAACATATGTCGATGTAATCAAGTTCACGGTTGTGACCACGGAGGAACGCAATCTCTTCACTGTTGGTGACAATCTTGGAGTGTGCGGACCGGAGCTGGCCCTCGAGGTTTGCTTTCTCTGCCGCCAATTTGGCAAACGGTGGAGAGAAAAACCGTAAGATTACGGTTGAAAAATGGGCAAGAAGACCCAACGCAAGCGATCCTTCTCCACTTCCAACCCCGCTACGAGATAACTCACGAGCACAGAGTAGAAGGTCTAACGTGGGCTTGAGCAATTGGCCCGGAAGCAGCGCCAAGGCACTGGCTAAACGGGAAACATCTGTAGAGATACGCTGGTCTGGATCTCTGATACGGTTGTCACTAAGCTGAATAAGGGCATAGTAGTTTGGATCAAGCGAGTCTGGAAGATACAGCTCCATAATGTCATTGTTCATGTTGACGCGCATCAGCTTGCGAAAGTTCAGCTGCGTCCACGTCAAAAGGGAGTTTACCACTGACGCTGGGATACCCAAAATCATCCAGAAGGCCAATAATTTACTGAACCGCTTGAGCCGTTTCGTAACAAGCGCTCCAACAAGCTTACCGTCTAAAGTGGCAACCTTGATTGTGAGAAATGCCCGTATAACAAGAAGAATCAAATGCGCTAGCAAGTGGAATACCGCTGGGTTTGTAAGCGATGGAATCGCCAGGTGGAAAAGCCTCTTAGCTGCCGGGCGTGAAATTTTGGGTCTACGTGCTTTTCCGGTAGCGTCGGTAGCCCCGTCGGCAGCTGTCTTTCCATCGGGACCAACCGCTGGAACAACTTGCTTGTCGTGCTTTTTGGAGTTGCTACTGCTACTGCTGCTAGTGGCACCCGAGAAAGCAGCCGTAATCAAAATAATATACGAAGCATTCAAGAAAAGTGACCGATTGCTCTGGTAGATACTCAATATCAGCGCGCCAATACGGTCGCGCTGCAACTGCGTGGAGGACATGAAAAGCTGGGGGTGAAAAGGGCGGGGAAGCAGCGCAAGGGACAAGTGTAGGATAGGCGGGCAAGAATATGCTACTTAAATATGGGACTCGTTGGAAAGGTGGTCAGTTCGGAAACCTCTGTCTCCTTGTCAGTTCTGTAGAATGTCCAAGTGTTTTTTGTAAGAGGAAAGCAGCGACTTTTATTTTTTGAATTTCTTACCCCACTGTTTCTCCACGTTTGGCGCACAAAGGCAACCGATACTGCAGAGAACCCAGCCAATTTAGCCGAATGCCGAAACGAGTATCACGTGATATGCTACATGCTGTACTGGCACGTAGGAACAGTTATCAGAGGCTGTACTCTATCGAGCTTGGTACAGCGGCTATGGTATTCGTTTGCTCATGGTTTTGAATACACGATGTAGTGTACTTATTTTGGGCAATTAATTTAGCTGGTGGATCTGTTTGGTTTCAATTTTTGCAGCCAAACGCGATGATTGAGAGTATGACGTAGAACTACAAGAATACAGTCCATGTATTCGTAGTATTATGGTGTTCTATTGAATCGGGAGACGAGAGGCGGAAACTAATTGTGATGATATCACCTTGTTGTGCCGTATTATTGATAGTTACTTTACGAACCTCGGTTATGCAGCCCCGGTGAGATAGGCTAGCCTTATCCCACGACGTGGACGGAGCAGCAGTATTGAGCCTGTCTAGTAGACTAGCACGCAAAGACATCCGTTACACGGGTGAGGAAACACATCTTGATAAAAGTCTCCATAAATGGGATATATATACAGGACAAGACATGCAAGAGGTTGACGGATGAGCCCAAAAAACGGAACACACAACGCAAGTGAAAGTGCTTTCAGGCCCAGCCTGGATCGACAATAATCGTTTTAAGAAAAGCACACCGTGCTATAAAAGTTGAATCCTTGAGCGCTATGTAATAATAAGACCATGCTCCAACGTGTACTCAACGATGGGCGGTCTAGGAAAGCTTATTGAGCTGAAGCTCTCGCGAAAACTCATCCTTGTTCTGCCGAATCAAGTCCTCCACTTCTGCCATGCGCTTGTAGTATAATTTGTTTGCTAGATCAGTCGTGTTTTTACATTCCTCGTTCTCTGCGAGAAGCTCATTGTAAGTGGCCACTATTTGTGAGGGGGTTGGCGGCCCCAGCGGAGCTACTAGTTGACCCTGTTTTATAGATAGCTGTGTGCTCTTATGCTTGAGCCATTCCTTACCTATGTTCACGAGCTTAGGCTCTTTCGGTGCGACAGCACTTGGGTCTATGAGTCCATTCACATGGAGTAGTTGGAGTAAGAGGAGGAGATCCCTGGTGTTGGGGGAGATCATTCTATATGATGGCACAAAAGGTGGAGAAGCACAGATGTAATAATGGAGCACCCATCAACTCTTTTCAGATCTATCAGTCGGTACGCTCCGAGACTTGCACGTCGCGCGCACTGCTCTGCTCATTTACGCGCTATTGTTTTTGTTTTAGGTGGCCATGTCCGACATATAGCCTCCAGATTTAGTAACACCCTTTCCAGACCTGCAGAGAATGCACACACACACCAAAACACCCTGTATTCTACGTCAACGAGGGTAGCATCTGCCGACACAGTCAAGTTGGCCTAGCTCCTTGTTTATCCCGTTCGCATTGTGTTGGATCTTGCCCCACGTATCTGTACTCATATTTTTCACAATAAAACGGGCGTATCATTTCCGCAACCACGCCCCTGTCTTTTAATCTAACCTGATCCATCCAAACGCGTGCCTGCAAAACTCTCTGCCTCTAGCCCTCGCAAGAAATGGGCCGAATAGAGCAGGACCCCCCACGACTCTCGCCCAAGTTTGAGGCAAGATTCTCTCGAATAGACATAGCTCCGGGCCAGAGTCAGTCTATACTGCTCACAGCACCGCCGCCTACGCTGGCTCTACCTCTGGTACCAACCTCTAACCAAAATACAGGTGCCACCAGGAGGTCTCCACGCAAGGCATACCCACTGCATATATACCCTCCCCAGATACATGGAGAGCTTCACAACCAAAACCAATCACTGCATGTGTCTCTGGGAAGCGTCACGATGTCAAAGTCACCAGTTCTATCTACAGCTAGGCGAGCCGAGTCACGGTCTAAGGCAACAACACGTTTGCCCTCATCTTCTTCTATTACAGGCCCAAGTATAACGGCAGCAGGCGCGCCAGTCAATGGGAAAATAAGGCACACATCGAACTATAAGCGTGTATTACTGTTTGAGCCACCGACGCTCGCAACAGAGCCCCCATCGAGCTCGCCTTCGTCGGGGCCCTCTGGTACATTGGCAACGTATAATTCTGGAAGTAGTTTGAATGGAGGCGGCAGTAGTAGCACATCCATACCACTGACAATTCCCAAAACGTTCTCCTTCATGCGCGAAACCAGTTCCTCCATCAAAAAGCAAGTAGATGGTTCAAATGATACAGAATCTTCTGTTCCCATAAAACGAAACTTCTCAGGATCAAGGCAACCATCAAGCTCCTCCATTTCTGCACTGATCTCAGGAGGAAACATCTCAAACCCAGCTGCCACAACTCCTATAGTGCAACTGTCTACTTTTCGTCGACAAACAAAGCCGCCCGTTTCTAACCTGCGACGGGCAGCGTCTTCGTACGTCTCCCGTACCGTCCCTAGCGACATCACAAACTACTCACGGTTAGACTACGGCAAGAACGTAAGCAACAAGAGCAATGACAAGAGCAACAACAACAAGAATGGCACACAAAGTGGGATGTCGCACTCACGACTGTATCACTCGCTTCACAATCATATCGGCAGTGCGAATCGTAATACTACTTTGGCGCCACCACCTCTTCCACTGCATGAGCATAGTTCACATCTTGATGTACCTCCAGCAGCTCCAAGTGGTGGCGGTAGGGGCAGTAGAAGCAGTAAACGAAATGGAGGGCTAACACCGCCACAGAAGCCTTTGCCCGCAATTCCTGGTCTGCGTATCCCCCATTCACGTTCACTGAACGCAATCTCGTCAAAGGACGTTTACAGTCGCCTATATAACGACTCTTCCAAGCGTAAACTGGTCACTACTCCTCGCCAGGAACCTTCCAAAGCGCTCCAACGTTCTGCATCCACAAAAGGACTTGTTGGAATGACGAAAATTAGGTCTCTCCGCGAATTATACGAAACCATTTACCATGTTGACCCATCTCTATTTGGATCCAACAATGATAGCGACGGAGAATACACCTACACCGCTTGCCGTCCACTCAAGCCAGATGAACTTCTTGGTCGTTCTGAACTTTCTGAAAACCACTCATCTCTCTCCATATACGAAAGAGGAGAAGTTTTACGTCGAAAGGATATTTATTACATACCACAATGGAACCTGGAGAAAGACAAAAACATTAGAACAGACATATCTTCTAGGAACGTGTCACTCTCACACTCTTTCAAAAGATCCATCAATATCAAAAATTATGGCGAAAACTTCGGATTTGATGACAAGCAGGGAAACTACGTAATTGTACCTCAAGATCATATCAATTATCGGTATGAGATAGCACAGGTGCTTGGCAATGGATCTTTTGGTAACGTTGTACAGTGCATGGATCATAAATACCAAAGAAACAACAATTCATCGTTGATTTCTCATTCAAGAGGAAACCCTCACAAAATGGTAGCTATTAAAATTATCAAGAATGATTTAAACTGGTCATTGCAAGCTGTGTACGAGATCAAAATGTTGAAGCATTTGAACGAAACAGCTGCATCTGAAAGTAATAATAGTTCTGCAGCCGATAACATACTTCAGTACCTTGGGCACTTCCACTTCCGAGGTCACATGTGCATAGTGACAGAGATTCTTTCCCTAAACTTGTTCTCGCTTCTTGAAATCTCCTCATATAAGGGGTTTTCGATCCCTGTACTCAAGACATTTCTGACTCAAATACTTCAAGGGCTCAATTTTATTCACTCACAAAACATTATTCACTGCGATATCAAACCAGAAAATTTGATGATAAAATTACCCGCTGGGTACAACCCAAATTCTGCCACTGAATTAGCTAGTGTTTTGAACCAGGAAAGCGGCTGCAGCAGCAATGATGCACCACCTCTCACAATTAAGATTATAGACTTTGGATCCTCATGCTTCAAAGAAGAAATCTCCTACACATATATCCAGTCGCGTTATTACCGTGCACCTGAAGTTGTACTAGGGGCAAAGTATGCAGAGAAGATTGATATCTGGTCATTTGGGTGCGTGTTGGCGGAGTTGTATACAGGTACGCCTCTTCTTCCCGGCAACAACGAGTTGGAGCAAGTTGGCCTCATTTTGGAACTTTTCGGGTCTCCGCCATCTTCTCTTATCCAACAATACCGGAGAACAGTTTTAAACTCAATTGAGCGAGAGAAACTGCGTGGAATTAATTCTGCAGCAAGTGCAGGAGTTCCAGGAGCTCATGGATCTGGTATGGTTGGGGCACCGATTGACGAAAGGGCTGTGAAGAAGACTCTTCTTTTTTCACTCTTCGACTTGGAAGGAAAAATCAACATGCAATTCTTGAATATGAGGCTCCAGGCATACCAACAGGCACCGAAGCGCCAGCAACAGCAAGATACGCAACACCTGTGGCTTAGCAATCATACACAAGATGTGCATCAAACTGGAGGAGCAGAATACCCTGGGGCACCATTGCCCCCATCAGCAAAGCGCTCAATCAAACTCAACTCCAAGATACTTGATGTTCTTCTCAAGATAGGCTCCAACAACGAAAACAAGCGCGATTGTACAAACTTTATCAAATTTTTACACAGTATTTTTCAATGGGATCCATCAATTCGGTCTTCAGCGGCTGAGTTGCTTGAAGGTCCCTTTCTCTCCTCAGTGGAGTAGAGCTAATAAACATATTTTCATTTTCTTTCTCTGTAATCAAATGGAACCAGAGAAATTTGCACCCACTAGACTCTTATTTGAGTGCAACATATGTATGCTAAGATGCCCGCTGCCAGAACGAGCAGTAACGATAGAGCAAGAAAACCTGATCTAAGATCACAGTTTGGAGTGCTAAGCTCAATAGTATATCACGGTACCTTGTTGTGCAAGTCGGCTACCTTGTCCTAGCCAACAGCCTCCCGTGGAAGTGTGCACTGCCTGCAGGTATAGAATCACATGGGTCGCACCCTTTCTTGCTGCTCCTTGTTTTCCATTTTCTGCCCCCGCACTTTTGGCTGCTAGAAAAAGCATCTTAGCAACAACTAGTCGGCTGCTGAAGTACAATTGACGCCATGAGCAAGGACTTTTCGTATAGAAAGACCGCAAACTCTGCGCTCAGTCACTTGTACAAGTATACTACTGACGATGCAGGGAACTCCGGTAATACGTCTAATCGGCGGCTAGCATCTGGGGCAGCAGCCAGTTTTTTAGGCTACGGAATGGATGCTTTGCTGAAGAGGGACCAGGTGAAGGCGTTTGATGCATACCAGCGGAGTATAGAAGACGATCACGCAGATGATGGCAATGACAGAGCTAGTGGTAGCAACAGCAATAAGGGCGTACATCACCACTTTACAGATCGGCTCATTGAGAGGTTGCTCAAGAGCCAGCTTGGAGAAGAAGACCCGGAGCAGCTCTTGCTTCTGCAGAAGTGGGCTGATCCTGAGCGAGCAAAGAGGCCGAAGCTTTCACTTGCGATTTTAGTGCTGAACTTTAAGACACTTGCTGGGAGAATGACGGCACTTTTTGAGTTACAGTACGGGATCATTCATGTCATCACTTGGAAACGCCCGTCAAAAACCATAAGTATGTTGGTGTTGTATACGTGGTTATGTTGGTGGCCACATCTAATCTTGGCCTATCCACTCTTGGTGGTTATTTTTGGAGTCTTGGTGCCTGGCTGGCTATACCGCCATCCGATGACAACCCCAGAATTTATCCCTGTACGGAAACGAGGACAAGGGTTGTTTGAATTTTTCAACCAGTCTGATGACAAGTCGATTGTGGAGGAGTATGTTGGTGGTCAACCACGTGGGAATATTGACGATGAAGTTGATGAGGAGGAAATAAAGGAAGGGTTATATGGGGTACCCGACACAAGCAGTACAAATGACAAGCCGAAACTCGCTGAATCTGCTGGGCCGGAAAAACACAAGCCACTGGAGCCACCAGAAGCAGAAGCTGTAGATGCTGCAGAAGAAGATAAGGATAACAAGAAGAATACTCCAGCCAAAAAATCAAAACGACTCGCCTTCTCGTCACAAATAACGCTTCTCATGAACATGAGAGATCTCCAGAACCTCACCACTGACATTATCAGCGCATTTGATGCGAGTGAGGTGTTCTGGTACCAGACTGCCGGATTCAAGGATGAAGCACTAAGCACCCTCATATTCTATGCTCTCATCGTGCTGACAAGCGTGGTTTTGATATTGGGACCATACATACCATGGCGGGGAATTTTTGTTGTCAGTGGCTGGGTGGCACTCGTTTTATGCCACCCAAAGTCTCTGAAATATATTAAACACATCCAACAGAAGCCGTCAACTAAGAGGCGAACAGCAGAAGTGAAGGAAACTGTGGAGAAAGTTGAGCGCCAAGATATCATTGTAGATGATTCTGCTGATGTCAGACGCGTAGAGATTTTTGAGTTGCAGCGCAGGACCGTTACAGGCAGCGAGTGGATCTTCTATCTCTACAGCAACAGTATTTTTGATTGCAAGGACTATGCACGGATGTCTGGAAAGAGACCCACCGGGGTGGACCGCTTGAGTAAAATACAGCCACCAAAGGACTGGAAGTTTGACATTGGGTATGTCAACGAGTGGGTTATTGACACCAAGCCACTCGAGTTTATTCGCAACCGTCTGTTGAATGAGTCGGATTACATAGTACCATCTGGGGATGATTCAGAGGGCTGGATTTATGACAATGTTGACGACCTGGACGAAGCATACCATTTTAGACGTCGGCGATTATCAAGGGAGTGTTTCCGGTATTCGCGTCCGGTCAGGTTGCCAAAGAAGTAACAGGTGTGTATATTCTATAAACATTTATCATCAGTACATGAAACTCTTCTGTAATGTGAAGAACAGCTCTGTTTGACCGTGCTTAATGAACTGAAAGAATTCTTAGTCTTCTGTTCCAGGCATACCCTCAAAAAGTTTTCCATAACATGGGCTGTCAATATCATTGAAATGAGCATACGGCTGATCGCGGCTCAAATACATGCCACATATGTAACAGAAATATGTGGAACACATCTGGCACACTAGCTTACTGCACCCATCCAAGCGTTGTACCACCATGTCGCATGTGGGGCACTTCTGGAATCCCTCAGATTTATTGTGGATCAACTCCTGGAAGAGCTTATCCATGTGGTACTCATCCGCCATTTTTGCCATAACAGCTTTTCCATACAAATACCCCAATCGGGTTCGTTCCTTCGACCCCTTGGCTGAGTTGAGATAAAGTTCCAAATCTTCACAAGGGATATCAGAGTACTTTAATGTCAGCTTCCCACCACGCTTATTGTTACACTTAGTAATTGTGCCGTGCCATGAGTTTTGGCACCAACAGCAAAAGGCGTGGCCACATTTGCGACAGATTACTAGAGGATCGTGAAGATTCTCGCGGAATACCTGCTCATCGCAACCAGTGCGAGGACAGGGCGAGACACGGGCTGGAAATAACTTGAATATGAGGTCATACTGCTGTTTTTTGAATAGGTTGACATATCTCTCCACCAATGTTTTACAGTCATAGTTCCTTGTGTTAGGCAAAAAGTCTAGCTCATCACGGTCTCTTTTTTGTGCTGTATCGCCGTTTTGATCTCGCTCTCGCCCTCGTTCTAAAACCCTAGTAAGAAACTCCACTGTTATTGGAGTTTTCATTATGTTATCTCTGAACTCCATGATATTAAAACTCTCTGTGTTTGCCTCCTCGAGGCCCATGTACTTTTCCCTCACTTTATTGTACTCTCGCGTACACTCATAGTCTGGACAATGCACTTTGGAAACTTCTCCCGTTATTATTAGTGACAGGAAATAGTCATAGAGGCAACGGTTGCAAAATATGTGGCCGCACGTTTGCAGAAAGCAAGTACAGTTCGAGCCCTTGTAATCGTCCTGGCAAATCTGGCATGTGAATGTTTGCGAGTGGAAAATCTCTAAGAGAGATTGTGAGTGGTGGCTGACAAGAGCGTCAAATTTGTCCCAATCATGACCGCAATCGATAGGTGAACCCAGCAGCAAGGTTTCGGAAGTATTAATTACATTTTGCTGAAGGTGGTCTATCATCGAGAATAGTACTTGGTCTTTGTAGTCCTGCCAAAGCTGAAGTAGTTCTCTCAGTAAATTATCTAGCTCTCTCAGTGGCAACACGCTACACTGCAAATCTACAACCGGTGGTTGCAGATAAGGGTAATCAAGCGGGAGCTGGAACGCAAACTGTAGCGGGGGCAAATGCGTCACCGTTGCACACTTTGTTGGCTTCAGTGTAATATCTTTGTCACCGTAGCTATCGCCATCACCGTTTCCCACGCTTGAAACGTCCGTAACTACAACTTCAATACCAGCCTCGAGATGGATTGGGATGTCAATGCGACCACCAAAGCCTTCTACTTTAAGCTTCAGACCATATATTGCCTTGAGCGACCGGAGCTCTTCTACACGAGTACTCTCATCTGAACACTCGAAGTATAGGCTATTAGTCAGCATAAATCAGGGTATCAGCAGCGGCAATGGCTGTGATGTAACCTTTCTTTGCCCCAACGACTTTTTTAGGCAGTGCGTCAAAACGCTGCACTAGAAATGGCTGCACAATCGCACAACCCTTTGGTGCCGGATGCTCCACAACCTATAACGAAAAACGCCGGTGCTTACCAGAACGAATACACGCAACCGATTCTACGTGTAGTTTTTTGAATTTCATTCGAGAAGGCGAAAGGGAGCGTTATCAACATGCCCTTATTGCCAGCATCAGCGGGCCATGTCCTACATATAATCTTATTGACCCGTCAACATTGACAGTGCCTCACAGTGTATACGTTGCTCGAAATTTCAAGAAAGGAACGAGTCCAGTAACCCAGCTTCAAATACACCACAACACATCCAAACCGCTTATCCATGGCATACGGTATAGACAAGTTAGGCAAAAGGGTGCGAACATTCGACGCGTTCCCCAAGGTGGACGCTCAGCATCAGGTGAGATCCAGTAGAGGTGGATTCTCGACGCTATTGACAATCTTTTGCGGAGTTTTCATCTTCTGGGTGGAGGTTGGAGGCTACGTTGGAGGATATATCGACCACCAGTTTGCAATTGAACATAAGCCACACTCTCAGCTGAGTATAAACTTGGACTTGGTGGTGGCGATGCCCTGCGAATACATCCATACCAATGTGATGGATTTGACAGAAGATATATTTCTTGCAGGGGAACTCTTGAACTATGAAGGCATTTACTGGTTTACACCTCAGCATTTCAACATTAATGGAGTCAATGATCAACATGATATGCCTGACTTGGACGAAATTATGCAAGAGTCCTTGAGAGCAGAGTACATGCAAGAGGGCCTTCGTAGAAATGAGGGGGCACCTGCATGTCACATTTTTGGCTCCATTCCTATCACCCAGGTAAAAGGGGATTTCCATATCACTGCTAAGGGCTGGGGGTACCGTGATTGGTCGTCTGTACCCTTGGAGGCTCTCAATTTTAGCCATGTGATTAACGAGTTTCTGTTTGGAGAGTTTTACCCATTTGTAAATAATCCGTTGGATTTCACAGGTAAAACTACAGATGCCAAGTTCAAGTCGTACCAATATTTTATGACCGTGGTGCCCACAGATTACGAAAGATTGGGTGCAGTGATGAGCACACAGCAGTATGCACTCACAGAGCATCACACAGAGTATGAAACCAACGCTAATGGAATGCCAGTGAAGCCGCCTGGAATATTCTTCAAGTACAATTTTGACCCGATTAAATTGAGAACAGTGGAGAGAAGAATTCCATTTTTGCAGTTTATTGCGAGATTGGCTACCATTTTGGGAGGTTTGATGGTTTTGGCAGGATACCTATACAGGTTGTACGAAAAAATCTTGGCAATTTTGTTCGGTAAGAAGTATGCAACTAGAGATACTGAGAGGTTAGGCGGTGGATTACTCGACCACGAGCAGAAGAAGAAGTCCGAAGGGCCAGATGATGGAAGAAGTTATTAGAAGACGAAGTGGATGACAGGTTGAGAGGTTTTTAGGTATTATAAAACATAGGCTAGTGCCTATCAGTTTTCAAAAATATAACAATTGCTAACCACCTAGTTTTGGTTTCCCTGCCCAGTTCTGGCGTCTATTTTTCGCAGCCAACTTGTAGACATTATTTCGGGCCATATCTCCAAACACAGTTGTAACCATAGACTTTTTCACATTTTTGTGATGTTACCGATGCAATTAGAAGCATCGTTCCAGCGAAATCACGGGGCTTTGCAACCATGGCAGGCAAGGGAGTGAAAACTCAGAAACTAACGACAACTATCCCAATAGGGAATTTCGTTGCGGAACGAACCAATAAGAAGCGATGATATGCGCAATAGTACTGGCCATAACCATAATGTAGCACTACCAACAAAACTCACGGAGACTATTCACGTGTGGTAGTAAATATCTAACGGTGTCTGAGCTTTGAATTGATCCCAATGCTCAGCCGCTTCCTGCTGCTGCTTGGTACCCGTGCTCCATGCAAATGCTGCTTACAAAAAAGCCACCTCATCGCATGCAGTATCCGCTTTTGGGAAAACTGACTGTGGGACCAAAAAGTCTATGATCTGCGCATGGCGGGGTGACAAACTACAACCTGCAGCATTCAAGTGCATCTCTTCTCAAAAGTGATCTTGAGTGCGTATTTGATTTGGGTGTTCTTTTTCATTAACACATAAGGAAAACAAAGGATCGGTTTATTATCTTTACCGTGACCGTTTATTCATCCTTGCACTAAAGATCTGCCAGTTGATAAATAAACTACACACTTATAATGCTTCAACATGAGCACATCCAAGCTGACGTCTAACGTTGCAGAACCAACATCGTCCTCACAAATACCACAAACACAGCCTAAACGCAAAGAGAAGATCAAGCGATCGCGCAATGGATGCCATAAATGCAAAGAATTGAAGATCAAATGTGACGAGAAGAAACCTTCTTGCTCTTATTGTTTGAAAGTAGGTACAGCATGTGACTACACAGTCAAATTGACCTGGGGAGGTCGTCCTTACAAGAATGCAGAGAAGAGGGCCGTAAACGTATGGGATGTACTGATGGCAGCGACTGCAACGACTGCGGCAAAGCTGAGCTCAACCACCGCAAACAAGAAGCAAAAATTGAAGCAAGAAACCAACAGCGAGTCAATTATGGTGCTGCAATTCCATTTACCCATAAACACAACATCACAAATAAAGGACGCCGAAACTCCCAAGGTGCTGTTTGTAGCTTTTGAAGCGGCAGACAAGGGCGATAACCATAAGAAGAAAAACCTTTCTAACCCGTCTTCCTCCATATTACTGGACCCTGTTCTGACAGTTTCTCCAAACAGCTTTACTGCACTAACATTTACTTCTCACTCTGGTTCGCCTAGCTCAAAAATCTCCAGCGTGCAATCTGATATCAGAAACGAAACCCAGCCTCGAAACGGGACACACAACAACATTCTTAAACCAACCCAGAACAACACTATCCAAGATCCCTCCACAAATTCTTCTGTGTTTTATAATTCGAGAGAGTCAACACAAATCCCGCCACAGGAAGAAGATCTAGTATCATTAAGTAAGCAAACAGGGGACCGAACCGCGACCCATACGTTGGCTCATCTAAACTCCACTTCTTCCTCGAATGGCACAAATTTGCATACAATGCCACAGGAACAACAAAGGAACATTCTTTCCTTCGACCTGAGCCCTGTACCAGCCACTACATCAGAGCCGGTGTCCACGCTTGAAGGAATATCTCCAAATCCAGTGGCAGTAAAGCGTCCAGAAAAACCACAGCAGCCCACACTAGTTGATTATTTGCCTGAAATTTCGGATGGAATCGAGAGTCTATCGCATGCATTAGAAAACATAGCGAGTGGTGGGAATCTGTTCAATATCAAAAACTCTGAGATATTCAACACATTTGTCCTCTCAAACTTGGAAGAGAACAATGCCGATGACTTCCACCAGCAGTTTACTGTACACCAACAACAATATTTGCCACATCTGACACTGCCGCAACAAGAATATGTATCAGGGAATGAGCTGAGGAGCCTTAATAAGAATGGGAGCGCTCCGACTACAAGCGATACTTCTGGCAAAATTGATGTCAGTGCTATTAACGAACGCACAGGAAATGAACCTAATCTTTACGACAATATAAGCAACAACACAAACACAAGCGCCGCCGCATCCAGTTCCGTTTTAGATTTCCTGCCTTTGGAAAACTATTCAGCAGATCTTGCAAAAATTGAGCAAATTTACCCTCAAGCGAAATCGAACTTTTTGGAGGATTTCATGTCCTCATCTGCAACGTCGATATTCGGTAAACATCCACATTATTCCGACGTTGACAGTAACGAACCATCTCCTTCTATCTCAGAAATACAACGACATATCAATGGCTCGGAGGAGGAAGAGCTCGATCCAATGAAAGCTTTCGAATCAATCCCACAGATTCTCACCCCTTTGCCTGAAATCTTACTCCAAGTTCCATATTATAGAGGTCTTTTTCATTTCTGGTTGACGACAGCGTCGGACCACCTTGTTCCCGCTCCCTCAAAATTGTATCATGAGAATCCTTTCAAAGTAATTTTGCCAAGAATGGCCATGGAGTCCCCATCAATTCTCACTACAATATTAGCATTCGCAGGTACAGTACGTGCACAATATGAATTTGCCCAGAGCGAATCTCGCGTTATTATAGATCAACTCTTGGCCAGAGCTTGTTCTGAATTGTTAAAATTACTTCAGGATAAAACTAAGGCTACCTCAGATGCCACATTAGCTACTGTGTTATTACTTTCGTGCTTAGAAGTGTTCCGCTGTGGGAATTTTGACCGGCATAGGGCGCATACTTTGGGTGCCAGGCAGATTATATTGTCCAGAGGATTGACGTTGCCTACAAGTAGTAGGTTTCAAGAATTGGAAGAGAATCATGAAGATAGTGGCGATGAGGACAAGCCATCATTGCAGGAGACGATTCCTACTCCGAAGAGTGTGGCGAGTGATAATAAGCAAGGTGAAACTGATTCTAATGCCAACATAGGATCACATAGTGAAAGGTCCACAGCTGAAAGCGAGAATTTATCACCCTCTCTGAACTCTACGAGTTCCACTAGTAAACTTTCGTCAAGTCCTGATTATGAGCTAGAAGATTCGTCATCGTCAAGTGAATCTGATGTTACTTACTTCTTAATGAGATGGTTTGCTTACGTTGATGTCATCGGTGCCCTCTCAGCAACTAAGAAGCCCGAAAATTATTTGAGCAATAAGCAACTGGAAGTATTATACCATGATTCTGGGAGTTTACGAGTCGAAAAATCTGGACATATTGACCGTTTGCTTGGCTTTGACATGGTATTTTTACCCCTCTTGGCAGATATCGCCATGTTGATAAGAGAATCGAACTCATACCCAATGAGCCCCGAAATGGTGCCTGTTGGAATCTTAACAAGAGCTTTAGAAGTTAAAGAAACAATGATGAGAACATATGCAAGTGGAGAAGCCCAAAGGAAGAAACGATTAGACAAACACATCAGAAAACGAAACTTGAAAAGAGACGATCCACTTTCGGAGGCAATTATCTCTAGTATTTTACTGAAGGATAATGTTTTGAGATGTACAAACAAAATCTTCTTCAACATGGGACTTTTGAACTTGTATAGGCGTGTCTTCAAGGTCAACAGAGAATCCATCCTAGTACAAGAGCTTTGCCAAGAAATAGGAGATATATTAGAGCTTAATATCGAGCCCAAGTCTCCGGCCGATATTTGTTCCATATTTTGTACTTTCTGTGCTGCTTGTGATACGACTAACCCATCTATGCAACAACTCTTCCATGCCAGATTCACTGTGCTCGCAGAAATGGGACTCACTAACGCAAGAAAATCATTGGAGATAATGGAAAGATGTTGGCAAACGGGAGCAGATTGGATGTTCGTTGCCCACGAGTTGGATATTGACATCACCTTACTTTAAGATATATTTATGTAAAAGACAATATGGAAAATCAATTTGCTATAGATGAATAGAACAATACAAAGAGCTACACCAAGATATGTGGCCTTCTTTTTGCAACTCTCGTTAGTGTATAATGTATGCAAACTAGAAGGTAGGTTATGAGGAAGAGGCAACCAAGTAAGGATTCATCACTGAACTGAAGGAGTTCGCAGCCTTTTTTCCTTCTCATCCCACCTGCACATTCACTTTCTCTGTTTTTGCTACGCGTTTGTACATCGCATACAAAATTTTTGATGTCTAGGTGAGACAGCCGTCTTCTGACTCATTTATCAGTGGTTCGTCAAAACAAGTGTATTGCCGGGCCACAATAAGGTGTATGCTTCCCTGATTCTCAAACAGCGATAGAGAAGAGAGATAGAAAGAGAAGAAGTAGATACTGAATACTCAGATCATACTCGATCAGTCACGCGTTCATATAGTACATTAACTTCTGCAACACACGAACGGCCCGAATCATTAAGGGAGATTAATACAATCTCAAAGCAAAAAGAAAGACTTGTTAGGGAATCTCGCTACGTAAAAGCTCTGTTCTCTCAATATATATATATACGTAGTTTGTAGTGGATTACAAACCTACTTCAACCTACAACAAACGAGGCAACAACTTGCCATTGAATCGTTTTCACGCGGCATTGATCAACGTCATAAGCTAAATTTGTCAACCTTGTTAATCTATCATTATTTTTCGTTAGATGTCTATTGATTCTACTGGCCCGGGTCATGAGAAAGACATGGTGAGCAAAACTGAAGAAAGTCAGGTACAGCACGATGTACCCAGCCCACCAGACGGGTTTGAAGAACTCGTAAAATCAATTGAGCTGACTTATCGACCAACAATGGATGATAAGCTACAAGAGAGAGTGTTTACAGAAGCATTCGAGTACATTAAAAGGAATACTCCAGGAAAACATTGGTTCTGTGATAAATACATGTTCCCTGTAACCATACATATTTTAATCGTGTTCTCATTTCCAACAAGTGATGTATCAAAGTGGATTCGGGCACGTATTGAAGAAAATACAGAAAACTGTCAGCTATGCATGATTCAGTACCACAAGGGCAAATCGCAACTCAAGAACCGATTTATTATACAGAAGAATTTCCCTGTCGATATGGTGAATAACTTCATTAATCTTATCGATAAATGGGAGGCTGAAACTGCCCATAATGCATTAGTGCCTTTTGCAAATACAATTTCCGGACAAACGAATATAGACTTGGGAAGTGCGGAAATGCTGCTCGTGAGTTGTTTTCTAAACCCCAATCTTATGAGGCTAGATCCAGAACTCAAGTCTGCTGTTTTGAAGATATTCATGAGCAGCAGCCAGTACAATTTTGAAGGCATTTCCGAGCCGAACCTGTTGGTACCAGCATTATTATACTTTCTTAACTCTGGGAATCGAGAACTGCAAAATTGGGCGAGAATGATATGCAAGCAAATTGCGTCTAGCGATGACCGTTCAGCAGCTGAAGCTACCTTGGGGCCATTTCTAGATGAGTTTGAAATCGGATATTACCAGATTCAAAATGCAAAGTTTTATACCGAAAGTGCATGCATCTCATTTTGGCAGAATTTCTTGACCTTCCAACAATGTCTTCGAAAGGAGACGATAATGGGTGAATTAAATCACCCAAAGAACCTTGATATTATCTCACGACATTATAATCTCCAATTCTACCCTTTATTGAAGGTTCTAGTTAATCAGTTGTTCTCTTTAAACAGAAAAACACTTCCAATTTTATTGCGATCTTTGAATCTTTTGCTCACGAGATTGGGGCAGGGTTTCTGGCAACTGTGTTCATACCTGTTTCAAAACATTTTAGACACAGTGCTACAGAGTCCGTTATTATCAGAATACATTAAGGATCTCCCGGTACTAAGCGAAGAGCAGCTACACCAAGTTCAACCATACACCACTGAGTACTCTCTTAGTGATGTAGTAGATTGGATGTTGAATATGGTTGATTCCCTCGCTGATACACAAAGGCAAATAGCCGGAGTAAGGTTAGGAGCATATCTTCTTCTGCTACAAAGCTTGAAGGATGATAGTGCTTTCGTCTGCTTCAATATGGGATGCCAATTACTCAAGATGTCAATGACATCCAGCACAAAGGGCGACATTTTCTCAAGATCCTATTCTATCGAGGTGCTCAAAAAAAGAGACTGTAGGGCAGCCATCGACAACTATGCGGCCAGAATTGTTGAATTAGCCACTAAGTATTCCAACCCGACTGCAATTTCTCTTATAGATATCACAATCAAGTTCGATGTCTCGAGCTTGACACACAGTTCTAAAATACTTCAGGATGGAAGCGTCCCAGATTCATTCGATACTTTCCCCATACTTTGGATGGAGCTTTTGAAGCCAAATCCACATCAGTTGACTTCAAAGGTCAATATCATGACAGAGGTCATTCATTCATTTCGTAACGTCTGCGGAATAATTCGCTTTGAACCCAAGAAGGCTAGCCAAGTGAGCATGGACAAAACCTTTCAAGCTGCGTTGGAACAACACAATCGAAACGTCACCACTATAACCTCATATTTGGTTAGTTGGCTCGAAAAAATTAGTTTAGTTGACCCTGAAGTATTGAAAAGAGATATTTTCTCTGCGAAGGAAATGTCAGTTGGATACTGGTCGTGTGTTTTGTCTCCCCTTACAAATCAAGCAGCGATTGATATCCTATATCAAACATTCGAAGAAGATGGGGGAAGACTTGAGCTGATCCAATCTCTTTTACAATCAGGAAACTTGGAGATTACACTTGAAGCATTGAATCAGAATTTGTCTACATTGATTTCAATCAAAGCATTCGAGCCTTGTGCTAGAGCGGTGAGAATTTTAATGGATATCACAGACGCTTTAACTGACCCATTGACCGGGATCTTGATCTCTATCGGTAAAAGTGTTACTCTGGATGGCAAACGACTGTTGAAAGATTATTGGACAAAATCTTGGCAATTTTTAGTGATGATCTATCAGGGAGCATTAATTTGGGCAAGCTACTATCACATCGATGGCCTTATTGAGTTCACCAGAGATACGTTGGATTTTAGTAGAAAATTGTTGGATTCATTTTTGATGATCATGGACACTATCCAAGAGGGTGACAATAACAAAGCAAGTTTATTCCAAGACTTTATGAATGCATTTCACTACGTAATTGTGTGGTTAAGGTTGGGTGATCTCTCATTATTGAAATCTTGTGTTGATCTTGTATTCAAAGGTTTCGACTTGGCTAAAGATATGGACTTTCTTATTGACAAAGAGTTTTTAATCAACTTTACAAAGTATGGAGCGAAAGCGAAGAAGTATAATAGTAAGTTGACTGATATTCAAAAGTCTGATATCATTTCAAAGGCTAAAGAGTTTGATGTGAAACTTGTTGAAGAAGTACTACAGGAAGTGAATGAGCAGAAACAGAGGTCCAAGGCTTTGAAACAACAGGAACAACATCATACTCAGCTGCAAGAGCCGAAACCCCAACTAATGACACCTCAGCAAGGTACAATTTACAATTACCAGACTCATATCAAACAACCCAAACAGCAGACACTAGGGAGATTCGGGGTAGTCACGAAAGAAGCACCCATTGCACCCCCTCCGAAAGTTATCGCTTCTTCTTCTTTGAGTGCTATAAGACAGTCATTACAGCAATCAAGGACTAGCAGTCTGAACCCATCCAAGTCTATCGCTATGGCTGCGCCTGCAGCCCCTAGACCAGCTGGATTCAATTCGAAGGCAGTGCCTACCGTTGGTAGATCTCTAAACTCATTGAAAAAGAAGAGACATGATTCTTCTTCAGATGAAGAAGATGACGATGATGAGGAACGTGAAAATGGTGTTGATTTGTCGGATCTCTTCGTGGAAAAGAAGAAGAAGACGAAGGTTATTGAAGTCGACATGGCTGGTAAACCAATTTTAAGAACGGCTAACTCTAGAGCAAGACAATTAGATCATAAGCAAAGAGAAGAGGAGCGGATGAGATTGAGATTAAATGTTAGCTTGAAACCATTATACTCAACGGTCTTGAAATGGAATTACAATTCACTGAGTGAATATCCATCGAAGGATATCGAATCATATAAACCAACCAAAGACGTCTATACTGATGCTAAAGATTATATCAAGACTACAGAACCACTTTTAATGCTTGAATGTTGGCAAGGAATCCAATCCACAAAACAGACTGGCAACGAAACGCCCTTTGAATTACTAATTGGCAGTAGGACCCTGTGTGATGGATTTTTCGATGTCTATGCGTCTATTAGAAAGGAAATTTTGCAAGACCGAAAAATCGGCGAATCTGACTTGCTTGTTTTGACTCATTTAGACGGCAAGGAAATAAATTCCCCCAAGGAAGTTCAGAAGCATATTAAGGGTGAACAGGCCATATCATGTCTTGCAAAAGTGAGAGAGATAAAACTGGCTAACATTGAGTTTTCCGATATCACAATGAGAGTATATCCCCAAGGTTCCATGATGGGTGTCTTGACACCAAAGAGCGTCATCACTGGTATGAAAGTTATGCAAATGATCACCATTGAACGAGAATATTCATCACTTAAGGGAGTCGAATATTACGATTTAGCTGACAAAATTTTCGAAGGTAAACCTGAACCCCCTCAAGAAATTAGTGAGATAGAGTCGGTAAAATTGATGAAAAGTTATGGAGTCAATAAATCGCAAGCGAAGGCAATACTTGGAACCTCTGATAAAGAAGGTTTTTCATTAATTCAAGGTCCTCCCGGTACGGGTAAAACGAAAACAATTTTGGGTATCGTTGGCCACTACTTAAGTAAGGCTGAAGTAAGTGGGAAGATTACTATTGAACCGGAATTTTCAAGAGACTCTCCCCTAAATGAAAAAACAAGCGGACCGAAAATATTAGTATGTGCGCCGTCGAATGCTGCAGTTGACGAGCTTGTGCTCCGTCTTCGTGATGGAGTTAAAAATCAAAGTGGACAATCAATCTCACCTAAAGTTGTCCGTTTGGGTAGAAGTGATGCTATTAATGCATCGGTTCGAGATTTGACTTTGGAGGAATTAGTTGAAAAGCATTTGGCAGGAAAACAGAGAGAGATGAATGCTAATATCGACGTGACTCTCAGAGAAGAGCATACAAAGTGCATTTCAAAGAGGAACAAGTTACGAGAAGATTTGCAAAACCCAAAATTGAAACCTGAAGAAATATTAAAACTTGAAGAACAAATGAGAGAAGTCAACAAACGGAGAAATGAGTTAGGAAAGAAGCTTGATGAACAAAGAGAGAAAGTTTCAATTGCCTACAGAACAAGGGAAATTGAGAAGCGTCAGTTACAAGCCAAGATTTTGACAGAGGCACAAATCATATGTTCTACGTTATCGGGTTCAGCGCATGATTTTTTGTCGAGCTTATCGATAAGATTTGACCAAGTTATTATCGATGAAGCTTGTCAGAGTGTAGAATTGTCAGCTATTATCCCTTTGAGATATGGGTGCAAAAAATGTATCATGGTGGGAGATCCAAATCAATTACCACCTACAGTATTGTCACAGAAAGCTGCCTCATTGAACTACGAACAGTCTTTATTTGTAAGGATGCAAAAACGCTACCCGGATGCAGTTTACTTGTTAGATGTTCAGTACCGTATGCACCCAGAAATTTCCAGGTTCCCCAGTAAAGAGTTTTACAACGGTAAGTTACATGATGGCGAGGGAATGTCGGTGAAGAATGAAAGAGTTTGGCACAAGGAGTGCTTTCCATTGACACCTTACAGATTCTTCGATGTTGTTGGTAAGCATCAACAAAACCAGCAATCGAAATCCCTCTACAATCAAAGCGAAGCATATATTGTCTTGGAAATGGTAGAAAAATTGATGCAAATGCTTCCTCAAAAGTCTTTTGGTGGAAGAGTTGGTGTCATATCACCATATAAAGAACAAATTCGAACGCTCAAGAATATATTCAGACAGAAATATGGGGTTGGAATCTTGAATGAAATTGACTTCAATACAGTTGATGGATATCAGGGACAAGAAAAAGAAATTATTATCATGTCTTGTGTTAGGGCAAGCCCCAGTGGTAATGTGGGATTTTTGAGTGACATAAGACGGATGAACGTCGCATTAACAAGAGCTAGAACTTCACTTTGGATCTTGGGAAACAAAGAGTCATTGATGAGAAACAAGGTTTGGCACCACTTGATTTCAGATGCTGAAGCGCGAGATGATGTGACAACGGCTTACCCAGGCTTCTTGAAACAAATCAGAACTCCAAAATTGTCTGATAGCGCTTCGTTCATCGAGAAGAAGCTGAAGGAAGATCTGTCAGGGACCCAAGAGGTTGCAGACAGAACTCTACAGCTGAGAGTACAGCAAATATCTACCGGCCTTGGTGATATGCCTAAAGCAACGTCTACCAAGAAGACATCAGATTCAAATGGGAAGCAGCTTACTTCATTACAGGAGGACAATCCTCGCATATCAGATGTGAAGAAAACTGACATGGCTTCTGTGTCTTCTTCTCCATTTGTTCATAAGCCAAAGCTTTCAAAGAGCAAAAAGATGCCGTATATTTACAGCAGAAATGAGCCTTCATCCTCAGTATCTGTAAGGGTGGGTAATAGTGAAGGTTCGAAGAACATTGAGTCCTTTGCACCGACGCCAAATAAGTGTGGAAAAATACCTCCACCTCAGTCGTCTACTAACATTCGTTCCAGTGACAGATCTCAGCAGAGCGTAACAGCTCTCAACCAAGGGCACAACGTTAAGCATATACCTCAAAGAGTTCACTTTGCTAGCGCTCCTAATACTAAAGCTAGCAAGATTGAAGTGCACAATAACTTCAATGTGTCCAGTTCCAAACAAGGCGGTACTGATACCAGTAATAATAGTGTAAGTCACGTTCAGTTACCAAACAAACCGACCTCTTCGGGGACTCTTCCGCCACCGAAAAAGAGACCAATTGAAAATTCCATTTTCATTCAAAACAGCCGTAGGAAGAAGAAGCGGCCACAACAATAGCATCTTCTATAGCATTACATACATTGTAAAGTATTGTACATAAGTATATATAATAAATATTGAGGCATTATATCATAAGAACGAAAACTGTAGATCTTTCTTAGTAGATCTTATCCTTTTCGGGACGAGGGAAGGGATTTAAGGGCACTTTCTTTCCTGTACCTTTTGCTGTATGAATTTGCTCCTCGGCTCTCTGGCGTTCATTGATGCCGGTGTTCATATATCCAGTAGGTATAGCTCCGTCACTTTTGACTGATCCATGCATAGGTTTTTTGTCATCTACTTCCACCATAGCTTCCAATTCCTTAATAATAAGTTGATGACTCTCGTCACCAGATACCATAGAAATGGCATATATAATGGCACGTATTTCGTTAAGGAGTGCCTGAAACAAAGGGTTGTGTTTTGGCAGCTCCTTTGCAGATTTTTTTGATGACTGGAGGTGGATGTAGAAGCGTTCTTGTATTTGCTTGAGACTCGCACTCAACAAGCCAAGAACAACTGCATCCGGCTCTTTATTCACATCTGTGGAGGTGGAAAGGTGATTATATAATTTACCCTCCATATTATTGATTGCATCGACCACATCTTTCCATATAACGCTATATTCCAGGTAATTTGCCGACATGTTCGTATGGCCGATGATGAGATCTTCAAGTGCATGCACCTTGTATTGAAGTAGCTTCTGTACTGGCTCGATGTCGAGCATACTACTAATTGTATTATTATGGTCGTCAAGAATTGGCTTTTGCGAAGCAAGTGTGGCGCTGGTAGAGAAAGCATCATTTTCAGGGCGGGCATACGTGCTCACATAAGTGGAAATTTTAGGTAGAAGTATGTCTGAGACGAAAGAAGAGATACTCTCTTTGGCATTGTGAGACAACACAGCTCCGCTTGCATAGCCTTTTTCGAATGGCGAATTGAGTGGTTTATTTGGACGTGGTCTAGATGGTATATGAGTGTTTGGCTTTGTAATAGGAGAGACTAGTCTGTTTGCTAGAGTTGGAGTAACTGTCTCTTCGGGAATCACATACGGTTGCATGGCAATTTCGGTAGTTGAGGTTACCGGTACCTGAACCTTTTCTGGTGCAGCTGGAATCATATTTGTCGACTTAGGTGCCAGTCTATATTGTCCTTCAAAAGTTACATCTACGGGCTTTCGTTTCGCTACCTTCTCTTGTTCAACTCTGGTTACCCCATTTTTTTCAAGTACAGCCTTTATCGCATCTTCTCCCTTGCTCTCCAACTCTTTGAAGCTTTCGACATACTGGCTCGTTCTGCTCTCTAGAACCGATGAAGTATCTTCAATTTCCTTGAAAACAAGTGTCCGTTGCTCGCGCAACAGTTCCAATCGTTCCTCAAGTTGTGCTATTTCTTCTTCAATCCCATCAGCCTTGTCCGCTAGCAAAGTTAGTTTTCTGCCATACTTATTGCTTGGACTCTTTACCAGCCTGATATTCGAGAGAAGCTTGTTCCGTTTGATGTCCCAACTTTTGAACAGGTCATAGAGTTCTTTAGCCTCCTGAAGTTCTTTCTCGTAGAGTTCGACAAACATTTCGTTGTTTTCTGATATCTGGCTGAAATTTTGCGAAATCATTTCCCGAATCTTGGAGAGACGCGAATCGCTTGTCGAGAGCATGGAAGCTTGTAGTGAAACGTTTTTGTTAAGCTCTTTCTCGAGCACGCTTGACCGGTTACGGACAAACTCAAGCGGAGATTCCGATTCACTTCCAGATGCACGTGGATGGCTGCCAGCATCTTGGAGCTTTTGGAATAATGATACTCCTTTGGGCCCAAAGCTATGTGATGAGACTTCGATACTATCAGACGGCCGGCTACTCGCTCCGTTCCCGTAGGAAGTTGGAGAAGCTTGTTTGTAACCTGTGCCTGATTTCTTAGATCCTCGTACCGACCCCGTTGACCCAGCTTCAGCATGTGAGCCAGATCCAGATCTAGAACGGAAGCCCTGTTTCTTGGCCAGATCGCTGCCCGACATCACCGACGGGTTCAGAAACAAAGCGCTTTCCTCAACGTTTGGTACTTTGTCGATGATGCGGAGATGAGGCTCTGTGTAAGATGATTGCGTTGGAGTCAGTCCTGTTGGAGTGGATTGCTGTGCGGAAGATGACCCCAGATTTGCGTACCCTGCATTACGTCCAGACGGTATTTGTGTTCGTGTCAGAGTCTGCAAGTGCGTCTGTATGTATGGGTTGACGGGCAGGCTATTTGTGGCATGGGCCTGCGCTTGTTGCTTGGCCTGACTGGATAGAAACTCCATTGGGTCAAGCCCGTCCTCATCTTCTTCATCGTCATCAGAAGACGCAGAGTCTGGAACATACCGATTTGAAGGCTTTCTCAGCAGAATTTCTGGGCCTGCCAGAACTTCTTTCCTGAGGGTATTTATGGAAGAGTTTATATATTCACTCTGGGGGTCAGCCACAATTGTGTTTTGAGGTTGATTAGTTGTTTGAGGCCGATTGGTGGTATACATGACATCGTCGTCATCATCTTCATCATTCAACGAGCCACTTAGATTTATAGACTCAAACACTCGATTATTGTACACAGACATGATACCATGTGCGAATGATGATAAGGGTAAGGAGTTGATCCTATCTGATAAGCTACTTGAGTGGGAATGACTACATTTGTGTGCGCGTGATAGAGCCGCTAGATTGAAAAAAAAAAAAAAAAAAAAAAAAACGGGTGCGATAAGTGCGCGCGTGCAGCCAGCGCCTAATCATCGGCGACGCTCTCTCTCAAACGAGCTAACACTTGCGCCAAGTTTCCCATTGGGGAGAAAGGTTTACTACACGATATCACATAGGTGTCGTTCATTCAATGCATATAATGTGTGTGATGAGATAGGGGAGGAAGGTTGATGAGGGAATAGGTGAGTGAGTGGAAGGGCTGTTGGCAGGCTGGTGGCTTCTTCTAAATGATCTTGGGACGTACGTTTCAACCGCCGATTGCAACTCACTAGTAATGAAGAAGCAGATAGCCTCCAACAGATACCACATTTTTCGCATTATGTATGTATTTACGAGTGATTACTCAATCTTTTTGTCAGACTGAAACCATCACACATGGACCGCAGGAGGGCCTAAAAAATGTTAAGGGTGAGTGCGTTGGCCACTTTAGAGCTATCAATTGCATTTCTAAACTCATCGAAGCTTAGCCTTCCATCACCGTCCTCATCGGCCTCCATTATGGTCTTATCCACAATCTGCTGCAACTGTTCGTCTTCGAGGTTTTTACCCACCATCATTTTCAACACTATGAACAACTCGCCATTGCCAATGTATCCGTCTCTGTCTATGTCGTAGATTTTAAACGCAAAATTTAGTTTTTCGAGCTTACTTGTCTTCCCACTGAATGCCAGTAATCCTCCAATGAATTCTTGAAAGTCGATAGTACCGCTGCCGTCTTCGTCAAATACGTCCATGAGCCTTGAGGCAAGAGGATTCGATGATATACCAGGAATTGCCAAAAACTCTTGCTTGTCGATTGTACCACTTCCATCCTTATCTAATTTCATGAACCGTTTGCGGAGTCTATCTATTTCTTCCCTGTCAAAGTTTGTTCCCTCCATTAAGGAGTCAAGAAGTTTTGAGGATGCAGCGCCCATATTTAGATTTACCCTGAGAAATAGTATGAGAAGGATGTGGGTATTCGAAGTTTGGTGAGGGAGTTGACAGGAATGAAGAAGCAAGTAGTAGAGAATTATAACTGTATGGACATTAGAGTGCCTTCTCCAGGCGTGCGAAAGTTTACTTGAGTATCACCTGCAGGACTCATATTGTATGGGTAACATTGCAACAGCAAACAGACAAGACAGTGATAACACCAGATGGAAGCGTACTTAATCGAGAAGATGGACTGATATCCATACACAATGCTCTGACTACATGACACTATTTCTCTTGTTCATTTTTTAGCGCGTACGCTCCTAAATACATACTACCAAATTTCGTATCCTTAAAGCTTCGTAGGCAACCCCACAACACTGGAACCTCCGTCAATTGGCAACATAATTCCCGTGACATAAGAGGTCTGCTTGGCTGAAAGGAAAAGAGCAGCAGCCTGGATATCCTCCTTCACACCCAATCTTTTCTTTGGGTTAATATCTATCATAATGTCTCCTACGACGTCAAGAAGGCCGTTGGACATCTTTGTTGGGAAGAAACCCGGGGCCAACGAGTTGACATTGATGTTTCTTGGGCCCAATTCGATAGCAAAGTTCTTCCCCATGTGAGTGACACCGGCCTTTGAAGCCAAGTATCCATAAGTTCCAGCAGCGTCTGCAGCAACAATACCAGACACAGAAGAGGTGATGATAATTCTGGCAGGATCCTCCTTGGTTCCTGTCTTCTCCAACAATGGGACAAATGCCTTTATACACGCAAACACAGAGACAATGTTCAAATCCAAAACCTTCTTCACTGCAGAAACTGGGTGCTCTTCCAATGGAGCACCCCAGGTGGCACCAGCGTTAGCGACCAAAATGTCTAATTTATCAATCTTGGACAAGGTCTCCTTAACAAATGCATCGAATTCGTTTTCCTTTGTGAGATCAGCAGGAATAGAAATTACTGTCACCTTTTTGCCATTATCCTTGGCCAACTTGTCCAAGTACTCCTTGGACTCCTGGCACGCTTTGGCTTTTCTCGATGTGATCACAACGGTCTTAATACCATTGAGAACATATGCCTCCGCAATGTCCAATCCCAATCCTCTTGTTCCTCCAGTAATAACAGCAACCTTTCCGTTAACATTGAAATCAACCATTTTATGTGTGTCGTTTGTTTTTTTTTTACCTTTTCTTCACTTCAAGAGTCTTTTAAATGTGAATGGAGAACAAAATACTGATCTGGAGGGAGAAACCGCTCGCCTTTATACTAAATACAATTTATGCGGGGGGGAAATGAAAAATAGCCAAGTTGGCGCAAGTAGAGGGAAGTGGGGAGGCCATGTATGTAGGATTGCAGCCGACAAAATTCAAAATTCAAAAAAAAAAAAAGATTTCACAGGATGGCAGCCGTTGTTCTCGGTTAAAGTCAGAGCCGCGTCCAAATGTCTCCAGGTGGTAGCAAGAGCACAAAGCCGAGGTTGGGTGGTTGAACATCCAAAGTCAGGTTGAACATAAGCATTGTAGGGGGTTGTAGATGTAGCGCTACGACCCCTGCTCCACACCGAGATATTGTTCTACGCAGAGCTTTGCTATTCACTGGCTTCTTCCCCACATGTTATTGGAAAAAAACAGAACCTCGGGCTATTTTAGCACCGAGCGTTCCTTAAAAAATATCTGTCCGTGCAGCCAAATATACGACTAAAACCGAATACGAAGCGATCCAAAAGAGATCTCTATTTCGGCCAACATACCCCTTTCTGGAGCAGCATTGTACAAGTTTCATGCCTCAGCTGCACGGAGGGTGTATCACAATGTTACAACCTCAATCAAAAATTGTAATGTCTATTAAATATTGATACACTTGTCATTAAGTCGTGTCGTTTCATCTTACTCTTGTATTTACTCACGAACTCACAAAAGTATGAGTCTTCGGATCAAGCTGATAAATCAATTGTAATCCGGGAACCTTTGGATTTGCCAAAGAAATACATACTTGACCAGGCTCATCATTGATCATCGATACATCCTTGCCAACAACAACTTGGATCAATTGATTTGATCCATTCACAAAATCACTAATGGACCAAATCTCCAATACTTCTTCGCAACTTATGAATAGATGATTGTTGAAAAAAGCAATTCGTTTCGCCTTGAAGTCAAATTTGAGTATCAGATAACGTGACAACTTCCCATGCTTATTGGTAAAAATTGCACAGTCATTGTATACGAGAAGGAATTCGGAATTATTGGTGAGCTTAAACATACCCATCGGACGCACATTGCTTCCGGATTGCACTGTTTTGCGAATTATTTCAATTCCAGGATGTGGAACCCCTGTACCAATACTTGCATTTACGGAATGATTAGAGTTCATGGATCCACTTGATCCATTTGTCGCATATGTCGAGTTAGTCATCGTATGAGTTAAATTATTTTGTTGTTGTTGTTGCTGCTGCTGCTGTTGTTGTAGTTGTTGCTTCTTGTTATACATTGTTGACTCGTATGCCAGCGGGATATCTGGGATAGACCTGGGTAACAACTTGTCTAGCTCGAGAATCTCAAACCCTTTGTTCGTGAAAACTGCAAAAGATGTGTTGAATATGCTGACTCCATAGCAGTCTGCTTGCACATAAAACTTCTTGGCCACTTTAAAGGCACTAAATACACCATCATTATCAGTTTCTGGGATTAAAACCTTGAAGTTCGTATGTGCGGAGTTTGTTTTCTTTTTTGCGTAGAACAACATAGTGACTTCACGATGCTTTCCCATGGCGAAAAAAGTGACCGGTTGGTTCGAAAGTGACACGCTGGTTGTCTTCTCCAGTTTGTCATGATAAATCCGGATAAGCAGGTCAAGTAAATAATACCTAAGATTCTTGTTACCCAAAATCACAATAATATTGATCTCGGGGTTGACTGAAATCTTTGTTATTTCAGGACCATTAATTACTTTTTTCCATCCATTCACCAAATTTGAGCAGTAAACTCCAGATGAAAGTCCAGCCAAATAGTACTTAGTACCCTTGTGAAGAAAAGTAACCATATTAGTTACTTTTCCGAATATCAAGTGGTACTTTGCGTTGTTGGAAGTATAAATGTCTTGCACACTCTTCGAGGTTTGGAAATTTTGGAATGCTTCATGAGCTGCTGCCTCTATCGGGTCATTTGGAGCACAAACTTGTAATTTGGTGACTCTGCTATTGATCTCGTATGCGAAACTTGTGTTGGATATAGGCAGTAAGGAGTAAGCTTCTGTCTTGCAGAGTCGTTGACAAAGGTTGCTTCTAGCTCTCATAAACACAGAGATCCATGCCATACGTAGTTGATCCGATTTAGTAGAGAAAGTGAATGCATTCTTAGATCCACGACCAGCGTAACGAATCTTGAATGCAAACGATGAAGAATCAGCAGAATCGTCATCCGGAGAACCCAACGCATTCCCACAATTGATAACTGACTCCATATCAGGCACCGCCAATGTAGATGGTTTTTCTCCTCCGTTACCATTACCTCCGTTACCTTCATCCTTTTCCTTGATTTCAACAAGCAACATTTCTACCGGGATTGGGTTCTCAACAACCCTAAACCCACCATTCCCCTTCCCCTTTACCCTCTCAGTAATTAACAAATAGTTGTCCAACAAGATAAGGTGGTTGACATAACTTGTAATCTTGAGGTCTCCCTTCCTGGTTAGGTCTCCGCGAAAGTAAAATCGTCTGTTCAGCAGCCCCAAGTTGATATTTGTTGGGGTCACGTTATACTTCCATGCCAATTGCTTTCCAATTTTTTTCAAGGCAAATATTGTATCTGCATGTTTCTTCATATCATTCACTCTTTGACCCAATTTTTTAATGCTCTCGATTGCCCGCGTCAACAGAATGTACTCCTCATCCTCCTCTTCATATCCCTTTCTGATCTCCGAAAGTTCTAAAGGTAACGAGATGAATCTACTGTTGAATGTACTCCTTAAAAGGATTTGTCCATCCACACGCAACTCTTTGACACCTGGTAGCTCCCTGCAGTCATTATTTGCCCATTTTTTGACCAGTTCGATTTTGAATAATTCTTCGATCATAGGCATTGTACTGATGTACTTCATAAGAGCATTCTTAACAACTTGTGTCCAGTTATAGTAGATATTACTAATGTCTATCACAGACTTTATGAACTTTCCCTCTTTAATCAAGATACGCAAAAGGGGCTCAAAGAGTGACTTTTCGTGGATCTGAACCAATTCATATCCTGGCAAAACCACATCATCTTCAAATTTATTGATTGAAAGAATCTTGGCACTATTGCCACCTACAATAGCCGTGCATATTTTGATGAACTGTGGACCAACAATTGAAGTGAATAATCGCCCCCTTTGAATGTAATTTTGTTCAAGTCTCAACAAATCAAAGATATTAGACTGCGATGTGGCCATTTTCTTACCACACCTACCAATATCCACTGCCGTCAACTTCCAATGTGCAGCCCAATCCAGAGCAAGAACAATTTCATTTATATTGGTGTTTTTCCACCTTAGCTGATGCTCAATAATCTTGTTGAGGTAACATTGAGAGGAGAAGCACCTCCTGGTAGAGAGCAGAGATGTATTATCCAAGTGTGCTGTATTTCTAGAATGTTTGTGGTCGTTGTCATAGCAATAACATTCCAAAAGCTCGGTGAAAACGCACGAAACGTACACGTCATGGAAAACAACTCCAGATTTAGTCGCTTTCTTTGTTTGCATGGTCCGTGGAGTCGCTGCTATCAGGGTTGGGGTCTCTGGGTCTGCGTGTTCCTCTTCCACGAATGAAACAGCTTCCTGCTTCTCCAATTCTATCATTATGCGATCAACATTATTCCCAATCACGTCTAAAGGAATATCTCCCCTGTGAAAGACTAACAATTTACTCAAACTATTCTTGAATTCTCGCTTAGGCACAAACAGATCATGATTCCAAGATTTCAACTTTAAACACCATTCTAAAATGGCATTGAGGGACCAGATCTTAGAACAGAATTCATAATGGCGATTAGTCAATAAAGATGACGAGAATGGGAGCTGTGGTAGTTCCAAGGGTACAGGCGGTAAATCAAAGTCCAAGCGTTTCCTATCTATTGACAGGAGGGAGAGAGAAGATTCTGTGCCGAGCTCTCCTGCAATACCAGGAATTCCTATTCCACCACTTGCCATTGGATACGGTAGGGTGCCAGTAGTGCTGGAACTTCCTCTTTTATTGTTGTAAAAGGAGAGTGCAGAGTTTAGTGCTATTCTCTTTCCTGGTGAGGAAGGCTGCGAAATGCTCTCACTAGTCATAGAAGTGGGTAATTCTGGCAATATTGAGTAGTCGAAATATGTCAGCGGCAGTATAACCTCCTCTGTATCTTCCCCAGTGCGTTCCGTTCCATGGTCATCGTAGTTATGATAATATGAAGTTGTATACTCCTTTAAATCAATCGACACTGGGCCATTCACTCTTCCTGTTGGTGCTCCGCTCATGTCAGGATAAAAGGACGAGTCTGGCTCGCCAAATATACCAACATCGTTTTCATCACCTTCATAGTAGTTATCGCTTTCGCTGGCTTCTAGAATGTCGCTTGAGGCTCCGCCAAGGTCCCTGCTGACACGAATATTATCTTCATCTTCATTTTCCCACGAGTCGGCGTACAAAAGACTGGGAGATCTATTGAAGTGGGTAGCACTTTTCCTGGGCGATGGAGAGCGACTTTCACCCAAACCACCGTATTGGCGCTCACTATATACCGTATTGATGTAACTACGGTTTCCTGGAGAACTTCTCGTCGGCGATGATCTAGTCGGGGACGTTCTTGGTGACGAGGTGGTGTATCTGTTTGGTGAGCGAGGTATCCTTTGAGCATAAATGGAAGAAGCTGGTGGGGTATGTGGAGGTGGGCTCGATGTTGAGATAAAATCCTGGGATTTCTGGTGGTAAAGCATTTGAGGGGGTGGTGGCGGTACAGGCATGGATCTCTGATGCTGGTGTTTCTTCAAAGAGTCTGTATCAACCAAGGGGGGAATCCTTGTCGGTGTAGTTATCAGCTGGAGAATATCATAGTTATTGGGGGTGCTGTTTGCTGCTTGAAACTCTTCCACTGTGAGCAGAAGATCTTCCTGGCCAATCTCGGAGAGGGGATATGGTACTGAAGTCAGTTGTCGGAGCGAGGAGCTACTGAGTTCGTACTCAGGTAGCGCCTTAGGACCTATAGGACGAGGTTCTATCGACGACTGTGTATCGTTATACGTATACGAGTCCTCTATGTGCGAGAGCCCTTGGAGAATGCCTGGTACCGCTGGTTGAGCATCTGGATATCCTGGGGAAGTCACTGTGCTGGGAACCAGAGGCATTGGGCGACCTGAATTCAGGCCGTGGCTCAGAGTACGGCGGTGCTGTGGGAATGGGTATTGTTGCAGGTGTAGAGGCTGAGACTGGTGCTGAATCAGTGAATTGTACAGCTGATTCTGGTGGTGGCTTTGAGGAGGCTCCGGAACTGATTGCCAATCACGTGGTCCATGTAACGGACGAGAGGTTGACGGAGGCATCTCATGACTCTGACGTCTATATGGACGTGGCGGTATTGAGGGCGGAATTGTTACATCAGCGTCACCGAATGACCACTCAGCGCTGCCAGTGTCTGCTCCCGAGGCCGAGATGTTTGGCGACATGAACGAAGATGCAACATTGTTCACATAGGGGAGATTTTGTGATGATACATAGTGATTTGTAGGAGGAGGCGTATCGTTGACAGAGTATGGAGGAGCGGGAGTGCCTGTTTCGGCACTGTGCTGCTGCGGACCGTGAATGGGGTGGCCATATCTGAAGGAGCCTGGATTGATCTGTGGAGAATTACTTTGTGAAGAGACTGATGTTGGAGGAACTATACCATGCTGAAATTGAGTAGGGGGGCTATTAAAAGCCTTCAGTGGTACCGGAGGCGCCAGGTTTGGCTGCCATTGATTTAAGCTGTGGTCAACAGTTGGTGGATGCTGTTGGGACTGTTGAAGAGATTGCGATGCGTCGAATGGCTCTGGTATCTCAGACGGAGGTGGTTTGCGCCTCAATGTCTTTTTGGGCTGCTGCTGTATATTCTCGTTATACGACATCCTTCGTGATGTCTTGCTAGAGATACGCAAATTATGCTTCTTGTGGTAAACAAAGAACAATTTCCCCAAAGGGCGACGTCGTTTATTCTTACTTTATGTAGATAGCAGTTTTATTGGTTTTCAGCTCCCTGTCAGTCACCGAGAAAACGAAATAGGGTGACTTCGTGTTTTTGCAGCCCCACTTCTTCGCAATAGTGAACTGTTTAGCGAATGCAACCGTGAGCAGGAATGTTTTTTGTTAGTGTGTGAGAGTGGAAGTATGTGCAGGAGAATCATCAATTAACTCCCAATGCGGTAGTACTAGTGACCACAGAGAAAGCACACTGGGTGCGCTATCCGAGGCAATTCGTGTGATTCAGGAGACAGACAAGGTGATATATATAGATACATTGGATGATTGCTATTATATATGTATATATATGTATATATACTTATACCTTTATACAGGAAATATGGCAACGCCTATGGCTCAACTGCAGGAGGGGGCCGTTTGAACAATAACAGAATCTCAATCAGCTTGTAGATTTGTACTTTACTGACGTTTTAGCTGCTCTAACAAATATTCTAACCCGAATTTTGCAAACTGAGTCATATTATGCGACCGATCTTTACTATCGGTGTGGAAGGAGCACGAGACATCGCCCTTGGGACCGCTCAAACCTATGTAGACTGTACCAACGCCTGCAGACGGTGATTCCACTGGTGATCCAGTGGCCGGCCTTTTTTTGGTGTCGTTTATTTGCAGGATTGCATCACCACTTCCACTACTATCGCCGCTGTCGGTCAAGTGTAAGTCAGTAGTTGGTCCGGCAAACCCGGTCTCTGATAATACGTAGGTCGAGCCTAACTCGTACTTTGTAGTTCTGGCCAACTTTAAGGCAACGGCCTCAGAAGGGCCCATGTAGTTTCTGATATCGTCATCTGACCAACCCGAAAGCTTGAGTCGTTGTCTTAACGAGTATACCAATTTCCCGCCTATATAAAATGCCAGCGCTCCTGGCACGGACACTACATACGCCGATAAGAGCCCTCCGCATGCGGCCTCTGATATGGCGAGGGTCTGGTTTTTCGATTTGAGGATCGTAGCTATTTCCCGTACCAATTGGGCTATATCATCAGGAGGGAACGACATAGATTGTGTAATGGATGCTGATCACAAACAGGTGGTGAGCTTTTGGATTGTGCAATGAGTGCAAAGACCGCGTTGCTTCTGAAGTGGAAAATCGCAAATCGACGCTGCTTACTTTGTGGTGTAGCATGCAAAAACGTCCTCAAGTGTCACGTGATTTCATTTGCCTGGTCCCAATTGGATCCATTCCTACAATCCAACCTGGCCTGGCCGTATTGACCACCGATACGAAGAAAGTGATGACAATTAAAAAGCGATGACAATGAAAATATCCAATGTCTTGAATTCAGATGCATCAAGGTAATCATTGTGGGGCAGCAAATCATTTTTGCCAGTGACACTTTCACCAGAAACGGTCAAGATAAGAGAGCAAAAATGTAACAATCTGCAGGACATCAGTTAGCTGGATTTTTTGTACGAATAGGGTTCAACTAGATGAGGTGATAGCGGCTGAGCAGGAACTCAAAAAACGGAGGCAATATCTGGAACAAAAGTTGGCTACTTAATGCTCAGCATCCATAAAGCATGGAGGAAAGAAGATGGCGCCTCTCGTGTAGCGGCTATTGCATTGTTGCGATGTACGGCATTTGAGCAGAACAAGTGCCAAAGTCAACTCTCGATGAACTTTTCAGCTCTATTTTTCTTCCCCTGTCTAACACGGTACCCCACAATTGACGTCAGTAACATCTTCTGGAAATACTGCATCCCCTATGCATGTACCACGTTCATAATAATAACTTCCCTGTAGCTAACTTCCCCGAGCCCAAGGCGATCGTTTTTAATGCAGAAAAAAAAAAACTGTTTTTTTCTAGATAAGCAAGAAGCTTTGATTGGGGCTTATCGCGATAAGCGCTTGAGAGTGAAAATTTAGAGAGAACCAATCCCACAGGACCATACATCTCCTGATTTCGTATAAATGCATACACAACGAAGACAGAAGCGATGCGGTGGGCTAAGAAGGTGCTATTTTTTCTCTCTCTCTTTTGTTCGGCAGTAGTGGCTTTTCAAACAATCATCTTTTTTTTTCATAATCCATTTTATATATAGCAAAGCTTGGTAGTATGTTGGACGAGAAGCAAAAACATTCAACAGCAATTCATCCAATTAGTTCGGTGGGATTAGGAGAGGTGGATGACTTCAGTGGAAATGATAGTACAGACACAGCTATTCTTTTGGAGGCTCAAGCTAACTTGAAGTTGGCTGCTGAAACTGGTTACACTCCAGAGTTACGCAGAAACTTCTCCATCTTCTCACTTTTGGGGGTAGGTTTTGGGCTCACAAACTCCTGGTTCGGTATATCTGCGTCATTGATTACAGGTATTTCGTCCGGTGGTCCTATGCTTATTGTGTATGGGATCATTATAGTGGCTGTAATTTCTTTGGCTATTGGTGCTTCATTATCTGAGTTGACCAGTGCCATGCCTTCTGCTGGTGGGCAGTATTATTGGACTATGAAGCTTGCTCCCAAAAGCTGGGCTCCCTTTTTGTCGTACATGTGTGGTGCTTTTGCCTGGGCCGGGGCTGTTTTTACCTCTGCGTCAGTGACAATTTCTATCGCCACGGCATTGGTTGGTATGTACGCCTTGGGAGCGGGTGGACCTGATTTCGAGGTAAAAACCTGGCAAGTGTTTGTCACCTATGAAGTGGTCAACCTTCTCTTGGTTGTTTGTAACATATGGGAAAGGCCACTCCCTGCTATTTCTTCGTGGGCATTGTACATGTCGTTGTTGTCGTTTATTGTCATTACGATTGTGGTGTTGGCAAAGTCTAGTGGACACTATGCACTGGCTAGCTTTGTCTTTGTGCAGTTTGAGAACGGCACTGGTTGGTCGTCCTCAGGTATTGCGTTTATTGTTGGGCTTATCAACCCAAATTGGTCCTTCTCGTGCCTAGATTGTGCCACACACATGGCAGAGGAGATTTTAAGCCCGGAGACAAAAATTCCTCTCTCTATTATGTTGACAGTTGTGATTGGATTTGTTACATCTTTTTGCTACTCAATCGCCATGTTTTTCCTGATTACCGACTTGGATGCCATCTTGAAGTCCACAACGGGGGTGCCAATTATGGACATCTTTCATCAGTCTCTCAAGTCCAAGGGAGGCGCCATTGTGCTTGAAGTATTGATTGTTCTTACAGCTATTGGCTGTAACATTGCCTCGCACACCTGGCAAGCTAGACTCGCATGGTCCTTTTCGCGTGATAACGGATTACCAGGGTCTCGGTACTGGTCTCAGGTGAACCAAAGAACGAAACAGCCTGTTAATGCTCACCTCATGTCGTGTGTGTGGTGTGCCATCATCGGATGCATCTACATGGGATCAACAACTGCGTATAACGCCATGGTTGTGGGATGTATTGTGTTCCTTTTATTATCCTATAGTGTACCCGTGATATGTCTCTTGGTTAAAGGCAGAGACAATATTAAGCATGGACCCTTTTGGCTCGGGAAATTGGGAATGTTTTGCAACTATGTTCTCGTGGCATGGACCGTATTCGCCACGGTGTTTTATTCCTTCCCGTCAGTGATGCCTACGACGGCTGGATCTATGAACTATGTATGTGTGGTTATTGGAGTGTACGGTGCTTATTGTGTCATTTACTGGTGGGCGAGAGCAAGATTTCTTTTCAAGACTATCGAAGATCACGAAGCTGCCATCCCAGAGCTTACCCTGCAATTGTCCAACCAGGTTTCTAGGTTAGAAGAAAAGGTGACATTTAGGAAGACACTGGAGTAGACGAAATGTTTAGTACTGATATGAATAGAACGAGCAAGAATTATGAATTATTTAACACACTAGCATCTGGTTCTGCTCACTCCTCACCAATGAGACATTCCAGGGTCCATGCAAAATGTAGACAATTCCAGGAGAAACTTTGCAGCCATTTGTAATATTATATGCAGTCAGCACACTGTGGCAAAATGCCCGAACAAAAAGTGCGACAAAACCGTCCTTCTACACCTTAAGAACACAGGCTCTCCACTGCACCTACCAAATTGGCAGAGCCACCAGCACCATGTCGTTAGTCAGAGTAAATGCAGGTAAAGTCCTCTACGATGAAACCACCAACAAGTGCACACCGTTGCCACACAAGGGAGTAATCACAATCCGCCCATCCGCAGATGAAGAGTCGTTCTACGACTTCAAGTGGACACCCAAATCACTGCTGTCGGGCTCTGGAGCCGAAGCTGACGACTTGTTGATCGTTCCAGGAGATATCACTTTCAAGCAGGTCAAGTCATGTACTACGGGACGCGTGTTAGCGTTGACTTTTTTGTCATCCGGTGCGAAACACTTGTACTGGTTACAGGACGTGGGAGAGGGCGATGACGAGCTGGAATTGAATAAGCTCACGGAGAAAGACTTACTGATACTCGCTAAAGTAAACGCTTTAATTCTGATAGAGGATGACGACGACGACGATGTCGACGCCGAGGAAAGCACAGAAGAGACGCAAGGCGACGCGGCAACAGAGGCACAGGGTCAGTCCGTAGAGGACCATACTGTTGGTGACGCTGCCAAGAGTCAGTAAGTAAGTACAACGGGTACGTTCAAGTCGCAATGCACGTACTTGGTGGAAGGGAATGGCATTCATTTGTGTCCACTTTGCGGAGGAATCACACACATCTGAGCTGTGATCCATACGGGGCTTCCTCAGGTTCTTGTACCTGGGTACGCGCTACCATAGGCATTGTGCCGTTGTGAAGTGTATCCTGTCTTTGCCTGAAGGCATGTGGACAATCGCTCGAAGAATGTTAACTCCTTCGTACCTAGTCTTTTCTTATGGCGTGTACTAACCAAGGTTTAGGGAACCCAGATTATCGTCCAGCAGTGCCCACACTGAAGTGGTGAGACCTCCCATCTACTCGCTAGCGGATATACTCACACCTGAGGCAATCGATACCCATTTGTCCAAGCTTTCGCCTGAGAAACTTAAAGAATTGTATGGTGAGTACCTTCCCGAAAACACCAACGCCACTAAGCTGGAGATCATTGATGTATTAAGGAACGCGTTTTATCAACAGTCGACAAATAAATTAAGCGACCAGCTCAGAGAGGGTACGGGAACAGGGTATTTGCTTGCACAAACTCTCAAATTCGACTATACTGGGGAAGGAATCGAGAATTTTGTGAATGGAGTACGGTCGCTTGGAAAGAAAGGAGACGATCTGGAAGAAAAGAATGAAAACGAGGGCGAGAACATGGAGCAGGATTGATCAATGTGAAAGAATGAAAAGGTGAGAATTGACACTCAATGTCGCTGTAAATTAAGGGCAGTTTGAATAGCCTTATGAACTATAGAATACGATAAGTTGTAGATACATGAGTGCTGCAATAACTAAGCACATACCAGCACATGACGAATTTACGCTTCCAGAACCAACTAGGGGCTACTCGCCGCGTCCACTACACTGACAAGTAGACGCATGATGTCCTGTTGTTCTCTTTAACCTCTGCTGCGTGATGTGATCCAAGTTGAAAGGAGTTGAGATAGAAACACTATCTCCTCCTGCCCCACTTGCACACCCCTGTGAACCTTCAGTGAAGATAACGAAAATGTCCCCTCTATCGGAAAGAGAGCGGTTGATGAGACTCATAATGCCCCAAATTGCGATGCTCTGCCCCCGAGCGTGTGGTGTCAAGCGTCACTCCTTTCACCTTTCACCATTTTTCATTCGAAGACAGCTAACGCATAATCAGATCTTTTAGCGAGCCCAATTTTATTCGCTGTACCAACTTTTGCAGCTGTGGGGCAAGGTAGACATTGCAACCGTGTAGAAAGTTGCAAAAAAAAATAAAAATAGAAAATAAAAAAAGAAGAGAAATAATCCATACATAGACACTAGCGGTTGATAGCGAACAGCGACACCTTCCGCCAAGTCACATCGACTTGTCAAGGCCACTGATTTCGCGCCCGTTTTTTCTGCGGTGCATGGAGATGAAGATCGCGACATACCTAACCTGCCCTAAAAGGTGGGGAGCGAGGGTCCTTTGCAAGGGCTCATAGCAGCGTAGGAGGGGAGTGTGCCGGAGGTTCGGCGAAAGTGGGAACCGTGCCAATATCCATCCATGGCCACAGTTCGCAGCAGGGGGAGCGGAAGATGGCGAGGGGGAGCGGAAGAACGCGCATGAGGAGCAGCACAAGACCAAAGAGGCTACATAGCGCAGCCAACATAGAGTAAAACATTAGCTGTAGACTTTTCACTGGCGCACGTGACTCTATTGATCTCACAAGATCAAAAGAAGCAGGTGTAAGCAAGCCTGGGAACTTTAGGCGCATACTGCGTAACACATCCGCTTGCTACGTCGAGTGGCAAGCCATGGATATTTAACAACAGTAGGCTAATTCCTTCTCAAGCGCTACAGAAGATACACAGGATCGTACACAGGACCGTTTAGGTCGCAGCAACCTTCTCATCTCATTTGAAGTGGGGTGATCTTTAAGCCATTTTCATCTTTTTTTTTGGGACTCTTTCTTATGCTGCATTTTTTTTTTTTTCTTGAAAGCGCCAACTGCCGCTAAACTGTAGCGGCATCACCCCGAAATCTAACGCTAAGATTTCGGTTTGTTGCGCCAAATCACTAAGAAAAAAGAAAGTTTTCTTTTCCTTTTTTTTTTACCCTACGTTTCTGGCCCTGCCACACCCCCCGTCGCTCTGGAAACCTGTCTTAACATTTACAATAGGCTCTACAAAGACGTATTTGTTGTTAACGCATTCATTCAGTATTCGACTTCTTTTTATCTACCAATCTACTCGTCTAATAGTTGACTGCCTATGAAGCAATGTCCTCTCCAACGGTAATGAACGGGGATCCTGATGTTTCGGCGTCGGTCTCTCGTCCCCACCATGTACCCCCAATTCTGATGGCTGCTCAGTCCTCCGCTCCTGCTGCCAAAACTGCACCTGTTTCAGACAGAGATGCCCTCAAGGCACCTACACTGCAGCCAGGCGCTCAAGATACCAGTACTGGCGAGAGGGGACTAGAATCGTTGCACCAGAAAGGGCCAATTGCCTCGAGCAAACAATCGTGCACCCATGCTGGTGTTGGCGCTGGCGCCGTACTCAGTAATGCGGCTACTTTGAGTTCAACGACAAGTCCCATTTCAAACTCTATCACAGCTGCTGCAACTGCTAATGTAGCAGTTAACTCTGGCTCTCAGCGCAAAGAGCAGCTTCTTCCGTCTCATGTGGTGCTCCCGACCACATCTCCTTTAGCCCCTACAACGACGTCTGCAACATCGTCGGGCACCACGTCGTCGCTTGCATCGGTAGTCGGTTCGCCTGCTCTCGCCCCAGGTCCTGCCACACCAACAACTTCAAACCCGATGCGATCGCCGCTGGTGTACCTGATCCACTCAAATACTCTCTCGCACACAAATTCTCATACTCACCCGCTTGCGCTCACGCTCTCACGTACCCAATCCAGTCCGAGGCAACTGGTTCTGATCCCAGTAAAGGAGACCAACCGAGTCGTTCTTGAGTACGACCCACTCACACGGCGCAAGGTGCTCAACACATATGAGATACTCCGCGAAATAGGAAGAGGTGAACATGGTAAAGTGAAGCTTGCCCGTGACCTTGAAAGCAACCTGTTTGTCGCGATTAAAATTGTTAATAGAAATTCAAGAAGAGAAAGACCTTCCTTCAAAAATCGTTCATCCACTGCGGCCGCAGGCGGCGGCGGTGTTGATGGCGGCGGACACGAAGCTGGCTCTTCTGGACCCTTAGCTGGTGGTGTCCAGCCAAGGAAAGCACTCAACGAGTATGAGCTCAAAATCAAAAGAGAAATCGCCATCATGAAGAAGTGCTCACATAAGCACATAGTTCGCCTTAAAGAGGTCCTTGACGATGTCAAAAGCTACAAAATCTACTTGGTACTTGAGTATTTGGAGAAAGGTGAAATCAAATGGAAACGAAGGCTCAACGAGTCTTCACTGGTCCCTCAGCTGCAAAATCATAGCCATCACCAAAATGCTAGTACTGGCACCGGATTTGGCAGTGCAAATGGTCCTGGGGCTGGCGCTGATGATATTCCTTGTTGCGGACAAACAGATCGTAATACCTCCATAACTTCTTACGGTCCAGAAGCAGACGACGATGACGACGATCCAAACCATCTCCTCCTGGACCAATTCACCCCAAATCTCACGTTTAGACAAGCCCGCAAGATTATCCGGCACGTTATCCTCGGACTTGAATACCTTCATCTCCAGGGAATCGTGCACCGCGATATCAAGCCTGCTAATCTCTTAGTGAGCTCCGACAACGTGGTGAAGATTTCTGATTTCGGTGTATCGTTTGCAAGTTCATTATCACGCAATGATGACGGATTTCTTGTTAGTGAAATGGAATTGGCAAAAACTGCTGGCACCCCCGCATTCTTCGCCCCTGAGCTCTGCCAGACCAATTTCCCGACTCCAAACTCATCCAGTACGTCCATCCCAAGGGATGTATCTAATATGTCTCCGCACGATAGTGACAACTTTTCGTTATCGGCAGTACCTAAAGTGGATCACAAAATCGATATATGGGCTCTAGGTGTTACTCTCTACTGCATCCTTTTCGGAAAAGTCCCATTCAACGCGGACTCGGAATTCAAGCTCTTTGACGTCATTGTGAATGAACCTTTAAAGTTTCCAGAGTCTCCAGAGTCATTCAACTCACCGGCACCAGTGCTGACCGAAGAATTTGAATTGGCGAAAGATCTCTTGGTGAAAATGCTCGACAAAAACCGAAAAGCAAGAATTGATATTCCGGAAATCAAAAACCACCCATTTGTCCTTATGGACTTGGAAAGCGATTTTGAACTGCTCCAAGAGTTTGTGTACTCAAACTCAGATATGGAAATTGCTACTGCAGACCGCTTGGATCTAGATAATGCAGTAGTTGGAATTGGAAGCAGGATCCGCCGCAGTCTCGTTAACGCACTTCGGCAAGGTAATTCAGAGGATATCAAAAGGAGAATATCGCAGAGCGCTGGTGGTGGTGGTGGCATATTAGAGGCCTCCACTGACATGGCTTCCGGTGGTATTGGTGGTGGGTTTGACTCATCTGAAGACGAATCTAGCTCCGGTGGTGCAGGCGCCAATACGGGTACGCAGACTCCCACAGCTAATTACAACTATGCCTCGGGTAACAATGCTGGACCCGTGTCACGCTCAGTAATTTTGTCTGAATCGCTTCAAATCTCTACCCCTCCCCAATTCCAATCATCCCTTCCTTCCAACGCAACCACTAGTGGGAATGTCCTGGACCTTCTGCTTCTTACCAAGACTTCTTCGCAACCCAGTCAATACCAACCGCTGCAGCCGTCGCATTCAGTTCGAACATTTCTACAGGAAATGATTGAGTCCCAATCTTCTGCAGGATCATCAAGGCGAGGCTCCTCCACTGCCATCGCAGAAGCACCCATGGTTGAAACAAAGAGAAATGTGGGCGGTGATTTGTACTTGAAGAACCAATCTGCTTTGGAAGCGTTCAAAGGAATACAACAAAAAGACGAACGCAGACGCCGGTCCAGTGCATTCACGTCTCCGCAACATTTGCAGCCACCGACTTCAAAAAATTCTGTGTCGTTCGAAGAACCCCTCCCTCTTGGAGACAGCTCCTCCACGAAAAACAACAATGAGCATAATAATAACTTGTACCCATCGTCATCGCTATCAACTGGTGCTTCAACAAACCATAATAATTTCCTCAAGGTTCGTCCACTAAATATCGAAAACTCCAGACGCCCTTCTTCTGTCATTTCACTCCCTCTTAGCGAGAGCTTTGCCAGTTTGGATAGCTTCAGTGACGACTACCTCAGTCGAAACTATTTCCCTGAATCTCAGCATCATCATCATCAGTATGGTAGACGTCGCTCCAGCTCTACTTCCCAATTGGGCACTTCAATACATTCTGGTCACCCAGACTCCCCGGAAAATGGTACAGAGTCCACTAATTTTTCGCATATAAACGAGCTGTTCAAAAGGTTCGATTTGGGATCGCTGATGCGCCCACGGGCAAAAAATGAAACTGGGGGCATTAAGTTCGACATTGCGGATAATAAGGAGCCTTGTGATATAGAGCCAACCACTTCTACGTGGGGTGTTACCCGTAAAAGTGGTGTTTGTGCAGACCGCCGAGCATCCACTTCTTCATACTCGTCTGTATCGTCATCTCTGCTGTCTTCCCTGTCACTGGAAGACTCAGAAGAGGAGGGTAACTTGACGTTAGCATTCACGTCAAAAGTGGCACCCTCCACTCGGCCGCATTTCCTTTCTGCCACTAACCGTGCAAAGTCACATGATTCGCATCTACCAAGATTAGCAAATCACACTGCTAATGTTTACGAAAATATCCCTATCATCTTTAACCAGGGTGCTGAGTTTGAGGATGTCCCTGCCGGACTCATCAATAATGTCCCAAGACTGAGTGTATCAAATACATCAGATGCTGGAAACAATTTTATTGCACAAGCTGCTGTTGCTGTTTCGGGAGCTAACACTAATGCAAATCCTTCATCTTCAGCTTCAAGGCCATCTGCTTCGACACTTTCAAGTAATACCTCCTCGGCAACAATAACACCTGGTTATCAGGGCTCTATCATTTTCCCTACAACCCCTATTTTAGATGAGGGAGATCCAAGAGCCCACTTGGAGGGCTCACACCTTCTGGCACCAATCACCAAATTCAACAAACTACAACGGGAATATTACCTGAGGGCTGACCGTGTGTCTTCGCCTCTTGTGAATAATGCACCATCTGCAGATAATGCAACCGTCAATTCACATCTAGTGTCGGCTCTTGGACATGGAGAATCGCCACATAACCCTTCTCTCCTTTCTAGTCAATTCAACAACCACTACAAAAAGGATCCAATACTGTTCCCCTTCCCAAATGCAATCCATTATGAAAATGATTTGGAGAGCGAGTCAAAATCATCTGCCGATGAGCCACGGCCCAAATATTATAGGTCAAGCTCCGTCACCGTTGGTCTCCTTCAATTGCACAAAAACAGGGACCCAGAAACAGGGCCGTAGGTGATGATACATCTATGTCTACAGCATTCTTCGTCATATATGCATTTATTCACTGTTTATATAGATATATGAACGTGAAAAGTAGGCTACTCTCTGTAATCGGGATAACCATCCGCCCGTCACAATAAAAATAATAGTATGATAAAAATAATTTAATAATAATCGGACCCTATGTCCTTATCCATCCATTCCATAATGCCTTTCCTCTGAATAGGCATACCCTATGTTAATAATAAATATAAAAAAAGGGGAAGCGAAGAAGAACTTAGAGATCATGATACTTTCCTTTATGTATCTCCCTTTCTCTCTTCACTTCCTTTATGAGGTTATCTCTCGCCAAGCTTGCGCTTTAAGACAGAGAGGCGATTCCCAATGCTAACTATAAACTTTTCCACCATAATCTTGTCCTCATCGTCTAGTTTATCTTCGTGTTTGTTCACAATATCTTCATCAAGAAGCGCCTCAAGCATCCATATAGCAGTGCTGTAAGCTAATTCACAGCCCTTTAAATCTTCTTTGACGAGCTCATTGACCGCTGCGTTCCTAGACATTTCGAGAGCTCGATCAAAAATCAACTTTTCTGCAATAACACGTTCTTCTTCGTGACCCTCATGAAATTCTTCGTCGATATATTCACCGTATTCCCCTGTCGAGTCTCTCCCTTGCTCTTCTTCTCTTTCCTTGCGGATCGTTTGATTTGCTTCTTGAAGTCTAAGGCGAATGTACTCAGCCTTTTCAAGGCACTCGTTGAACTTTTCGCGGATCCACTGTACCAACTCATTGATCTTGATTGATGTGTGGATGTTCCCACTACTTCCGCTGCCTCCAATACCACAGTTCGAGCCATCCATTACTGATCCATCAGACGAAGGTGAGCCTGAACGTTGTTGCTGGTGATACCACCAATTACTGGCTACGGTCATACCCTCAACTAATAATGATAGTGTCTTCACATACAAGGCTACGCCTTCCTCGCTGACGACTTTTACAATTTTTGCTGGGAGGATATCTGCCTGGATCATAATTTCGTCTTCAAGGCCCTCGGTTGATGGTGGCGATGGTATAAGTTGGCTAAATTTGACATCTGCAAAGAGGTTAATTGCATGCGCCTTTGTGGCAATTGACTCTAGCTTGTGTAATACAACTTCATCTGCATTTTGGTTGCTTATCTGCAGCAGTTGTTGCAGTTGTTGTTGCTGGAGTTGTAAGTTGAGCGTGTTTGAAACTGGGAGATTAAGTTTTTGAAGAAGAAGGTTGTTGACGAAATTCGGTGACGAAATGACAGTGCTAAATGTACCAACATCTCCTGGGGAAGCATTTCTCGGGTGATCCTCGGTATTATGTCCTCCTGGCTTGACAGCCAGGCCAGTACCAAACAATCGGTTCGACGCTAATCCAAGAGCTTTTGTTAAAGCATTTGTTGGCGAAATCGAAATGGATATTCTGCGTTCAGTGAATGAGGGGCGACGTGTGCCGGTCATTGAGTTCGATCGGATAGACCCACGCTTGTATTTCGGGGGTGTCAGTGCTACCGCTGTCGTAGGCAAGCCAGAAGTGACATCATCTGAAGTTGCGGCATCCGTTGCCTGATTTTCTAAAGTACCGTTGTGGGGTTTCGAAAGTGCCACTGCTCCACTTCCAGCATGAGCTAATTCGTCAGCAATTGCATTAACTTCCACGGCACGCTTTTCTACAACAACATAATCTTTCTCCATGATAATTTCTGTCTCGTTGTCGGCTGAGCGGCTCCTTGAGCCTAACTCCTGTGGCAAGTGGTGCTTCTGCTTGGTTTGAATTGAGTTACCCAAAACATCTGGGCCAGGGGAGTTATTGTAGATGATTGTTTTGATTTCCTCGTCCCGTGCAGAAGATGACGTAGACCGTGGAAATGTAGTGGTGGCTCCCGTAGTTCTGTCAGTAGTATCTGGGTGTGTTTTTGTTTGCTCCAAAACCTTGGATCTATTCACCACAACTTTGTCAATCCTTTCATTATCTTCAGTATTGCCCGCACTAGTAATAGCGGGAGTAATCGGGCTGATGTACTCACTAATGAACAAGTTTTCATCCATTGCACTCCGCTCCAAAGGCACATCGTTACCCTCGAGCTCCTCTACAATCAAAGGATCGTTAAAAAACTCGTTGAACGAAATCCGCTCCGTCGGGTTGCACTTGAGCAAGCTGCGAATTAATTTCTTGAGAGGCTCTGGTACTTGTGATACAGTGGGGAATTTGATTTTATCGTTTGACTTTTCGATATTCTTGAGGAGTTGCACGTGGTTATCTGCCTTGAAAGGAGGCTTCCCTACTGTCATTTCGTACAAGACGGCACCGACGGACCAAAGATCCGCTTTCGCATTATACTTCTCGTACCGCAAAATCTCTGGCGCCATATAAAGCGGAGATCCGCACAAAGTTTCCGCCATGGAAGTAGAAGGGAGAAACCGAGCAAACCCAAAGTCTGCGATTTTGAGGATAGGCAACTCCCAGAGCCCCGAGTAATGAGCCTCTTCCCAGATTTCCTTGGAATGCGATGGTGGGCAGAGTAATAAGTTTTGTGGTTTGATATCCCTATGGACAAGAGACTTCAGACGAAGAAACTCAAGAGCCAGGGCCAATTGTTTAAGGAAGTGAGTAACCAACACCTCATTCAAGCCATGTGACCCCTGGGGAGAGGGATACCGGTCGAGAAGAGATGAGATAACAGGATGTGTGCGGATAAGTTGGTCACGCTTACGAATGAAATACGACAAATCTCCCATAGAGCAGTAGTCCATCACCAAGTGGAAATGTGTCGAGGTCTGTGTACAATCCAAGAGACCCACTATATGTGGGTGCTTCATGGTTTTGAGAATTGATATTTCGATCTCAAGGTTTTCCACAAGCTTCTTGGACTTGAGTTTTGACCTCACAACAGACTTGATGGCAACAGGGAGGTGTGTCTTATTATCGATGCATTTGTAAACTGTGGCGAAGGAGCCCTTTCCTATCTCGGGCCCGATAGTGTAAGCTCCGATTGAGGGCTTAGAAATAGCCGATTGCGACTGAGCGGACATTTGTGTATGTGCGTGTGTGTGTGTGTCTGCTGTGGATGGTAAAGGAAGGTGAGTATTGACAGTGATGAGTCTTCCCTTTGGTAACTACCTTATCTAGACGTGTCCGAAGAGAGACTCTGTGATTGGTAATCAGTAGCGTTCTGTGATGGAAGTGTACTGGACCGAGCGTGTTAGTCCAAATCTTGGAGACTCCACTTTATTGGCCAGGCAATATTCTGTGGTGAATGCGCTAGATTTTTGGGTTGAGGCTGGTTGAGGGGCAAAAGACTCTACTGTGAAAGGCGCACTCTGTTTTGTTTTCTGAGGGGAGGGGGCTGTTATATGCACAGTGTTAGTGCGACACAGTTTTTTTTTTCTCTCAGTTAGTTATTTAGGCAGAGCTACTGACTGCAAAAATTGTGGGAATATGGAGTATATACAGAGGTGATGCGATGCCTTCTGCGGTAGTTGAGTGAGGGAGGGTTGAGATTGGTGGATGAATGAGGTATGCGATCAAAGTTGCAAGGTAGTATGGATTTAACCGCTACTGGAAGTGTGTTTGTGGAAAGAAAAGAGGAAAAGAACCTGAGCTCCGAAACTAAAGGAAGAAAATTGTATAGCTGTGAATCACACTGTAGAGTCACGTAATTAGGGAGACTGGTCACGGGGACAAAAGGCGGATACGAAACGATAACGCGCACTGATAACGGACAATACATTTGGGTGCGAATGCAAAAACAGAGCGGAGGGGTAGAGCGTGAGAGGGGTCCGAAACGCAACAAAAGAGAGAGCGAGTCATAGACTTAGGGAGAACTTGCAGGAGCGATGTAGAAGCAGTGGTTAAGACGGATTTATTTAGGAGTTTTCTTGCATGTTGATTAGTGAGAGCTACTAACTTGCTTGAGTGACAGGCTGGCGCGATAAGATCAAAGTGTGGGGAGAGAGTGCATGCAGCCACTTTTTAGTGGAGCTGGGGATGCGTGTGTCCAAGACTTTGTATTAATGGTGGGGCTCGGAGCAGCGGGGTGATATCTGGAATGAATCAGTGCGATGTTTAGATGAAACGTTTGCTGCTATACATTCATGGGGACTCATCGGGTTATGAAACCTTCAGTTGATAGACTTAAGTTAGATGATGAGCTACGGTTCCTCACGTTGTCTCGTGAAGTTAGAGAGTCATGAGGCGTGCAACATTAAGTGTCACGGATACCCATACCAAGACGTATTAGGAAATGTAAAAGTATTTGCTTTTTCCCGCTACACTTTTAGAGCCGCTCGGATACTCGTAGATGCCTTGCGATGCCTGAGCATCCGTCCCCCTCCGTTTAGCCCAACAGTCGAGCCGCGCCTAGCAAAAAAGAAATTGCGACCGAAAAAGCTATTAATCTTCTCGTATAGATCTGTTGTACCCGAATGTTAGTATCTGGCAGCGGCCGATACATATCGATTACTTCAACTTGGTAAAAGGTTTGCAAAAAGCAGATGCATGATTTATGTGGCTGAGGTTAGTGTGCCCATTTTCTTCCCCTACCTGTACTTACCCTCTAAAGCTATTGTATTTGCAAAATTCATGTTGTAGTTAAAATGGACGTAGTTAAAGACCGGTTGATAGTGGCTTCTCGCGGTGTGAGATTTCGAAAATTGTAGGGTGAAGTAGGTGGCGACTGCTGATACGTCCCGGTGAAACTACCTGCGATCGACACGTACGTGGAAATTAGGTGCAAAACTTTGTGCGATGTCTATGTGGGACTTCAGTCTAGTATTGACCGCTCCGCATGCTCCCATTCAGCTTCTCTATGCTAAATGTATAGCCACCTGCCTCAGAAATATGATTTATAGGTCAAAAGATGAAAAGTACATTCTCAAGAGACTGCAAACAAGATGGACGAGCAAGAATTGTAACAGTTTTGAATATTCGCCGGCATCCATAGCATCATGATAATTTTTAAACCCTTCAATGAGAGAGGTGTTTCAACAGCACGCAACCTAGAGATGTGATGAAATCCAGTAACGGACGCTGAGATACGTAATTCTCCAGGAAATGCTTTTTTTCTTCCATAATAACCTGTGCTCACGTTGAGTATTCTTTTCCTCTCTTCTGCTACCCCCTATATATCCATATACACAGAAAATCAAGGCCATCTGTTTGTCTTGCCGGTTGCCTTGACAAGTACACCTTTGTTTTGCAACACCGAAGTGCGTCTATTTTTGGCGGAATGCATGGCAGATTTCCTGCATATTTAGACTCACCGCAATCTCGCCATTATACAGTCTTCAAACACCGAAGTACACCAAGGTTGCTAGATAGATAGAGCTGAAAAGTAACACGCAACACGTTCTTTGAAGCGGCAAGTAGACGAAACCGGGACAATATTTCCACAATATTAAAAATTTCTCCATACTCAGAAGCATACCCTTCAATCAACTATAGACGATATATAGTCACAGTTTGCCTCTGCTTCAATGTTTGAATCGCTTGTAGCCACTCTCCTCAACCGGTTTTTGGGCTCTTATATCGAAAATTTTGATACTAAGCAGCTCAATATTGGTATCTGGAGCGGTGATGTGAAGTTACATAACCTTCGATTAAAGAAGGAGTCATTGGACAAGTTTAAGTTACCGCTTGATGTCAAGTTTGGTCATTTAGGGTCTCTCACTTTGCAGATCCCTTGGTCTAATTTGAAAGGTAAACCCGTGAAGGTGATCATTGAAGACGTATACCTTCTTGCTAGTCCCATCATATTGGAAGATTTCGACTTAGAAGAAGACAAGCGTCGTGAATTACAGCAAAAGCGTGAAAGGTTAGACGACTTGGAGGCGATACAAAGAGCCCAGAGTCAAAACCTGGAAATCACCAGCGACATATCATCCAATGAAACTTTCACGGAAAATTTGGTCACCAAGATTGTGGACAACTTGCAAGTGACCATCAAAAACATCCATATACGTTACGAGGATGACTCGATCTTGACTGAAAACCCTTATAGTCTTGGTATCACTTTAGACGAGTTGAGTGCAGTTTCCGCTGACAGCTCATGGGTTCCGAGTTTCATTTCAATCACCCAGGCTTTAACCCACAAGTTGTTAACATTGAAAAGCTTGAGCGTATACATGAACACAGATTCTGACAGCATCTTTGTGGAAGATAGCGAGGAAATGCTAAAAATGTTTGTGGCATACATACATAAAACACTGCAAGATATGGCTGCCAAGGAAGAAGAGCTGGATGAGAAGGTTGAAAATAGGAATTCCGAACAGACTAATGACAATGATATACACTGTCAGTACCTTCTTAAGCCCGTAACAGGTAAAGGTCGACTCACAGTACGCAAAAATGGGGCCTCCGAAACATGTCCTCACGTAAAAGGAGAATTCTTCTTTGAGGAATTTGGCATTGACCTTGACTCTCAGCAGTACCGTGATATATTATGGACAGCCTCCAAATTCCACTGGTATATGAAAACATACAAGTTCCGTAAATTCAGACCAAAGAAGACAGTTGCGGAAGACCCGAAAGGCTGGTTTCAATATGCTGCCAAGCTGATTTTGAATGAAATCCATGAGCGAAACTACAAGTGGAGCTGGGAATACTTCGAAAAGAGAAGAAATCAGAGGAGAGAGTATATACTGCTTTGGAAAGAACATATATTGGGTAAACCTCTCGGTGTCGTTAACCTGGCAAGACTTGAAGCTCTTTTTGAAGAGCTACCTTATGAAGATATCAAATTCTATCGATCTTTGGCACGTAACGAGGTAAGAAAGGAGAATTTGATAGAGAAAAAAACTGAAGCTGCCAAAAGGGCTAATGGTGGATGGTTTGGTGGTTGGTGGGGAGGTGGAGCGGGTGCCACTCCAACTGAAGATAATCGGGAGGGTAGTGAGGGCGAAGAGTCTGCTAATATGTCCCTTACAGACTCTCAAAGGAAGGCTCTCTACGATGCAATTGACTATGACGAGTCGCAATCGCTTACGGAATCGATTTCCGTTCCTCGAGACCGCGTCACTATGGAATTTTTGGCCACTTTACGTAAAGGTGGCATATCTATTCGGCGCGACAAAGGTCAACCAAATTTGGCTGAGATAGTATTTGAAGGTTGCACGGCTCAATTGTACCAGAGACCGGACTCATTTTTAACACATTTCCAATTGCAAGAGCTTAGGGTAGAGGATGGAACCCAAACGTCCCTTTATAAACACATTGTCAGTGTGAAACAATCGCATAGCCATTTCCACAGTGAAGTGGAAGAGAAAATGGAAATCAGCAATAGTGACAACGTTGAAACAGCTTTGGCTTCCTCAACTGAAGATCCTTTCTTCAAGATATCTTTCGAAAATAACCCACTTGATGGGAGCGCTGATTCGATTCTTCTCGGAAAGTTGAAGTCAATGACGATTTTCTACAACCCACACTTCATTGAAGAAGTTGCCAAATTTTTCACTCCGCCAAAAATTCATTTGGACACTATCGGAGCGATCATGAATGCAGCTGAAGCAACCATGGAAGGAATCACTTCTCAAACCAGATTGGCGTTGCAGTATGCGTTGGAAGATCACAAGACAATAAATGTGAAATTGGACCTTCAGGCACCGTTAATCTTCCTTCCATTAGATCCTAAGGATTGGAAGTCTCCAGTGGCCATTATTGATGCTGGTCACATTAGTGTAACAAGTGATTTAGTGGACAAGAAAGAGATTGAGGAAATCAAGAACAAAGGTAATTATTCAAAAAAGGACTGGAACCAATTGAACACTTTAATGTATGATCAGTTCATTATCAAACTACAAGACGCCCAATTCTTAGTTGGACCTGACATCAAAAGTACCACACTGCAATTGCACGTAAGCGAAGAAAGTGGTGCTGATAGGTCAGCGCTCATCTTGGACAAACTCAATATCAAGTTGACTTTGGGAATCTCAATTCTACCTGATGCATACAACTTGGCTAAATTCAAAATTGGTGGTGAAGTGCCAAGCATCAAGCTTACTATTAATGACTTCCAGTATAAGACCTTAATGAAGCTTATTGATGTTGTTGTCCCCAACTTAGCTGATGATGATGGCGATGTCGAAAGTATCCCATTCGATACATATGGAGCCTATCAAGATGCCAAAATTGAAGAATTGGATGGGCCAGGTTCAGATTCGGATTCGCTGTCTAGTAAGTCAAGTCAAACCAAGACAAATGACAAACAGCTTTCAGCAGCTGCACTTGAGCAGCATATTTTCGAATTCGACTTATCTGTTGGAGAAGTGAATCTTTCCTTACTACGTTGCATTGATGGCCTTTCCTTGCAAGAAGAGCCTTTAGTTGATTTAGTTGGTGATGAGTTGAAGCTATTCTTCTTCAAGACAGAAAATGATTTGAAACTCAACTTAACTTTGAACGATGTCAACCTTTTTGATAATATTGAGAAATCGGGAATACCGGAGTTTGAAAAGTTGATCTCCTCGAACAACTTTGTAGCTCTGGACTCTTTGGATAATACCAAGACTAAGAAGGAACTTTTCAAAGTCGACTATTCACGTAACTTGAGAATTGTTGAGTTCAACGGGAAGAAAATTGAGGTATTTGACCAAGACATTGAATTGGAGATTGCTACCGTCAAATTTGTAATAACTCGAAAGTCAGTGCTCAGTTTACTCAACTTCATTTTGAATACATTTGTGGATGAAAATGCTCCAGAGACAGATGCAGATCAGTTGAAGCATAACGATGCTACAAACGAAGAAACTTCACCGGCAAAGATCAACGTCAAAGTAAACATGGACAGCATAATTGTTATTCTTAACGAAGATGGATTAAAGCTAGCCACTTTGGAACTTCTGACTGCAGACATTTTTGTTTTTGTGCTCCCAGAAGAGTTAGAAGTTAAGGGAAAACTTGGAGCCTTGACATTACACGATGAGGTTAATGGGGGGTCACCAAGAGACTCTATTTTGAGAAGTCTAATCAGCATTGATGGTGATGATAAAAATTTGGCAGAGTTTTCTTACAAAACTTTTGACGTTGGTAATATGCAAAATTCAAATCCATATCACACTAACATTGAGTTCAATACGGGAGCAGTTCGTATCAACTTCGTTGAGGAATCTTTTAGTAAGATTTTCAACTACGCGAGCCAATTCCAAAGAATGAAGGAAATATATGATAAGGCTAGAGAGGCTGCAATACAACAAGCAAGCGCCATAGATGATGTCAACAGAATCAAGTTTGATATCTTGGTTCGTGCTCCAACAATTGTATTTCCAAGGTTAGTTGAGGGAGCAGCGCATGTATCAGACGTTACCGCTGGTGACGTCACTGAGAGGGAATCATACGATCAGCTAGTTGCTCGCTTGGGTGAATTGTACGCTAGTAATTCTTTTGTTGAAGAAGAGGAAAGGGGATTACAGAATCACTTAACTGCTGGGATTCGGAATGTAAGACTCGCCTCGCTATTTCACTTTAAAGAGCTTGGAGCTGATACATTCATTGAGCAAGATTCAGAGATTGTCTCTGACGTGGATATAACCTTCAGCGGTAAGTATCTGGAAAAATATGTCGAAGGACGTCCGACATTAGTTGTAGATGGTCATGTGCCCGACGTTGAATTGAGGTTAACCGAGTTACAATTGAAATATTTGATGCAATTATCTGAACTGGTTCAGAGGGTTTTCGATACAAGCGACGTTGTCGATGAAGACTTAGAAGATATTCAGCTCGATGCAACCATGGCAAACGCCGTTACTGCTCATAATACAAGACAACAACAGAAGGAACAGGGCTATAACAAGCTAGCTGTTTCTAAATCGGGTGATTCTGATAATAAGGTGTTGCAAGATGCTCCTGTACCCCCTGATCATTGCAAAGTTGATTTTAATTTCAAGGTTCAAAGTCTCTCGTTAATGTTATACAACAACACATCCAATATCTCATCAATCGCAGGTAGCAAATTGTCCCTCTTTTCGTTGAACGGATTAACACTTGCCTTCAATATGAAAGAAAATACCCATTTTGTATCTGATTTCTATATGGAATCGTTCGTGGTCAAGGATGTTAGAGAAGGTGGTTCAAACAAATTTAGAGAGATTATTCCTTTGATTCATTACGAAAAGAATCAATTTTCTTTTGCTGCTTCCACAGATGGTCCTGTTGACAAGAAGAATGTTACTGTGCTTTTGTCTATCGACAGTCCACAGATGATTTTAGCATTGGACTACTTATTTGAGTTGCAAACTTTCTTGGAGGCTGGATTACCGGAAGAGAAGCCGAAGATTGAATTCGATGACGATGAGGACGAGGATGGTGATGATGGTGAAGGAAAGCAAGACGGGGTGGATGTCGCTCGCTCAAATGAAGGTTTAACAAAATATACAAATTCAAAGGTGTCCGAACGCAAATCTGAGCCTGAAGTTGAGAGTGAAGAAGCTGATTTGAGTCTTTCTCGTGTGGGATTTTCCATCAATATTTCTTCCCCTTCAGTGATCCTTCTTGCTGATTCAAGCAAAGAGGATACTGAAGCTGTTGTTTTCAAGATCGAGCAAGTTCTATTGACATCCCAAAATATTACATCATTGGCAGCGAATAATATTGGAATGTTTCTTTGCCAAATGGATGATATGCAAAAGAAAAGGTTGAGGATAATTGATGATTTCTCTATCTCATTTGCGCATGACTCTAGAGGTTCAACTGAGACAAGTTTCCTCACCAATATACATGCTTCTATTGATCCATTGCTTATGAGACTCTCCTTGAGAGATATTCGATTGGCATTGGCCATCTTCAATAAAGCATCAGAGTTATATAATGAAGCGCAAAAGAAAAACAAAAGTTTACCACAGAACAATCACGAAGAGAATGACGGTAACGAATTCAGCTTCTCAGATGACTTCAAGAAGAGATTATCTCATTATGCTCCAACAGTCATTTCCAACTTCTCAACCAACAGGAGCGATAAAAGTGGTAAGATTGGCGCAGATAACTCCTCGTCTTCCTCTAGGGTTATTGTTAAGGGTGAAGAGTTGAACGTTACAGTTGGTGGTTTGCGATTCGTACTTATTGGAGATGTTCACGAGCTACCAGTTCTTGATATGAACATAAAACCATTTGAATTGAAAGCTGTCAATTGGTCGACTGATCTATCAGCAGAGACTCACTTCGAACCATATATCAACATCTATAATTATGCATGTTCAGCGTGGGAACCTCTTGTTGAACCTTGGCCAATTGCTGTCTATGCCAGCAAAATCACAGTACCCAATGATCAAATCATGATTGATGTTATCTCGCGGAAATTGACAGAAATTACAGTATCTTCGCGTTCCATCGCATTATTGTCGCAAGTCATGACATTGATCACTACTGACGAAAAAATCAAGCCTAGGGGTGAGGATAGTCCCTATAGGATATTGAATGAAACAGGTTACGACATAAAAGTTTGGAGCAAATCTTCGTCTAAAACCACCAAAAACATTGAAAAAGTGGTAAAGAGTGGCGAGATCATATCTTGGGAATTTGAAGACTGGGTACAAGTGCGTGAAAACCTCGACACTGATAAAAATCAAGGCGTTTTAGGACTTCAACTATTAGACCTGCCTTTTGATGTGATCACAGACCTTTCTGCCACTGGTGAGGGAGAAGAATTATATGTTTTGAATCCTCCACAGGATGGTGTCCATAGTAGATTGAGTTTTGATGTGACGCTAGGAGAAGATAACGTGAAAACAATCAAGTTAAGATCCACCGTGGTATTCCAAAACGATGCGGAGAATGATGTTGCGTTGATGCTTTGGCAGGATGATGATTCATCACACCCAATAGAGTTGGTAATAAAAGCTGGTGAATGCAGCGCCTTACCCATAAGCCATGTTTACAGTGGTTTGGTCAAGATTAAACCTGTCACGAATGTTGATTATAACTGGTGCGAGCAGACAGTAACTTGGAAAAGTCTTCAAAGGGCGAAGTCAAGTGGTAATGGTGGAATTGCTATTGATTGCAATGCATCGCACTCTTCAGATCATTCTGTGTACTACTATCAAATGGAAGCTATATACGATAAGGACGAGCCCTTGGCTAAGATTTACCCTCACATGAAAGTAATCATTTCAGCGCCAGTTGAAGTTGAGAACTTGTTACCCTTTGACTTGGATTACAGATTATACGACAAGACGTTGAAGAAGGACTGGAGTGGTAGTATAGCACAGGGTGTGAACTCATACATTCATATTTGCTCGTTGTCTTCACTCTTGCTACTCAGTGTTGAACCCAAAGGAGGATCAGGGTACACTAAGTCCGAGTTTGCGATCATCAATACCCAACAAGGTGGTCGATTTGAGAGAGAGTACTCTATGACCACGAAGCATGCGACGAATGGAACCAGGTTGAGACTCAAAATCCATTATGGAATCAAGAGAAATGATAGTACAAGTTTGAAGGTTGTCATTTACTGTCCTTACATTGTGTTGAATAGGACTGGTCAAAACTTAACCATAGGTGATAGCAGTGATATCTCGAGAAACCTCACTTATAGTAGAACTGATCCAGAGTCAGCGCACCCTACTATGTTTTCATTTGCGAAAGATGATGATAGAAAGAGCAGAGCTCTATTGAAGATTGGGGATACTTCGTGGACATCTCCTATTAGTTTTGAGGCAATTGGACAGTCTATGGCTGCCAAGTCTCAACTAAATGGTAGACAATTAGAGATGAATGTTGGTATTCTGATTGTTGAAGGAGAAGGGAAATATAAACTTTCAAAAGTCATAACAATTACCCCTCGCTATATCTTCAGAAACTCGTTAGATGATGACCTTCAGATCGTGGAGAATGGATCCACTAAGACAACCCTTGTGAAAGGTGGAGGAACCATCCAACCCTTATATGGTTTGAGACGAATTGATGATAAGGCGTTGATGATGAAGTTCAACCATTCAACCAAGCCTTGGTCGGCACCTTTCTCAATCGACGATGTTGGCCAAGTCTTTGTTAAGCTATACAAGGATGGTGTTGGACAGGTTTTACTTAAGGTAAACACAATTGTTGAAAACGCCACTATATTTATTCAAGTGGAAAGTGCCAACAACAATTGGCCATTCTCCATTAGAAACTTTTCAGACTATGAGTTTTACGTTTACCAGGGAAATCCGAATGTCAACGAGAATGGTGACGTAGTTAGAAAAGACGCGCCACCTTACAAGCCGGTCTTTTATAAGATACCTCCAAAAAGTGTCATGCCGTATGCATACGATTATCCGAATGCTGTCATCAAAGAACTCTACATCCGGTCCCATGATAGAGAACGAAACGTTAATTTGGCCGAAATTGGTAATTTGAGACCATTCCGATTACCACCCACAAATATTCAAGATAGGGAGGCAATTGTTGACTTGAACGTTGTTGCAGATGGACCTACTCAGTCTTTGATCATTACAAACTATGATCCATCAGTCAGTTTGTATAAGTTGAAAGATGACCCGAAAACTAACAGCACAGCTTCTTTAAGCTCCACTACTTCTAGTTTGGCTTTAGCTGGAGGCAGTGGATTCGAAGCAGTTGAAAAGGATGAATACTACACTAAGATAATTACCAAGTTTGAGGGATTCGGAATTTCACTCATTAACACAAGGGGTCAGGAATTGTGTTACATCACATTGCGTGGAATCGAGATTAGGTACAACGAATCGGATCTTTACCAGAATCTCAGCGTCAAGTTGAAATGGATTCAAATTGATAATCAATTATACGGTGGTATTTTCCCCATTATCCTTTACCCTAGTGTTATCCCCAAATCTGGAAAGGAGATGAATAACCACCCATCTTTCTCTGCCTCCGTTTGCAAGGTGAAGGATGCTTCTCATGGTGTTTTGTTTATCAAGTATGCAACTGTTTTGTTGCAGGAAATGACAATAGAAATTGATGAAGACTTCCTTTTTGCTCTCTTAGAATTTACGAAGGTTCCAGGAGCAAGCTGGAACCAACAGCAAAGGGATGTACTTTGCGATTCTCATTTGAATATTCCCGAACCAAAGACATTAGATGATAGTAGTGACATCTACTTCGAAGCATTGCACTTGCAGCCTACAATGGCGAACTTGTCTTTTGTACGGACTGAGAGAGTTAATGCTGAAGATAAGACTTCCTCACAGAATACCGTGATGTTTTTCTTTAATGTGTTGACTATGGCCATGGGTAACATTAACGATGCTCCCATTAAGCTTAATGCCCTTTTTATTGAAAACATTAGAGTGCCGATCCCCATTTTGGTCGAATCAATCCAAACACATTATGGCCAGGAATTCTTCTACCAGCTTCATAAGATATTAGGCTCGGCTGATTTCCTCGGTAATCCCGTTGGATTATTCAAGAATATAAGTTCAGGTGTTCTTGATATCTTTTATGAACCTTATCAAGGTTTCATTATCAGCGATCGGCCCCAAGAGCTTGGAATTGGAATTGCTAAAGGTGGGCTCCTGTTCTTAAAGAAATCTATTTTTGGATTCTCAGATTCTATAGCCAAAGTAACTGGCTCGTTGGCTAAAGGATTATCTGTTGTCACTCTCGATAAGAAGTTTCAGGAAAGAAGGAGACTAAATCAAAGAAGAAACAAGCCGAAACATGCCCTCTATGGATTCGCTCTGGGAGCCAATCTGTTTTTCGAGTCAATCTCCTCTGGTGTCACCGGGGTTGCCACGGCCCCTATTGAAGGTGCAAATGAAGGCGGGGCTGCTGGTTTCTTTAGAGGTCTCGGTAAAGGTGTTGTTGGATTGCCAACCAAAACAGCCATCGGGTTTTTGGATTTAGCGTCTAACGTGAGTGACGGTATCAGAAATACAACTACAGTTTTTGATGCAGAAGGGCTAGACAAGGTAAGATTGCCGCGGTACATTTCCCAGTCGGATCACATCATCAGACCGTATTCTCAAAGGGAAGCCCAGGGTCAGTTTTGGCTTATGTCTGTTGACGGGGGAGAATTTTTCAATGAACGGTACTTGGCCCATCTTGTCTTACCAGGAGAAGAGAAATGTGTACTCATAACATTTAAAAAAATCTTTTTGTTCCAGATAAACTCGCTCAAGACAGTGTGGATAATTCCATTCGAACAGATAAAATCGATTTCTATCGAGTCCACTGGAATCAACATTGGATTGAAAAAGAAAGAGGGCCCATTCATTCCAATCCCTGACAAGAATTCTAGATCCTTTTTGTATGGAAGAATTGGTATTGCGGTACAGGAGTTCAACAAGCATTGCCAGATATTTCTTTGATAGTATTAGAATATATGTTAAGTTAAACTTCTATAAATTTTTGATCTTCATGGCGGCATCGCTTACTTACCTGTTCCATGAATTTGTGGGGCTCTTCATAATTGTAGTATTGCATCTTAATTCTTCCAGCTGTTATAAATCCATTTCCAAGTCTCAACAAAATCCTACTTTTAGCTTTGTCGAGCAGAAATGTACCTGGAGTCGTAGCTTTGAGTTTGAGTGTGACATTCGTGTCCACTTCTTTCAATTCTCTAACGTCATCGAACATAACTTTGTGGATTTCCTCCTTGCCATCCTTTCGGTTAACTGTCACATGGCTATGTAGGGGACCAAGAGCATCAAAAAGTCTCTTGACTTGCCTTGGAGTATGCTGCAGCCAAAGGATTTGTGAGGCAGAAGGTGAGATTTTTGGTGCTAATGAAAATGACTCTTGACTCTGGATTGGATTTATGGGTTCATAGAGACTATCAACAAGAACTTTTGCGAGTAAATCGCTGCCAATATTTCCTAGCTTTATCGACATTGTATTGTAGTTGTCGTTATCTCGTATTGGAACGAGCGGTGACTGTATGATTATGTCGCCTCTATCGAACTTTGTTGGATGTAAAGTCTGCACGGAAACCCCTGTATTCTTGTCGTCATTCATAATCGCGTGTTGTATGGGAGATGAACCAGAATACCTTGGAAGTATGGACGGATGAACATTAAGTCCCAGATACTGCAAGCTACTTAAAAATTCTGAAGGGATAAGTTTGCCGTATGAGACCGCTATTGCCATATTTGCATTTATGTGGTTGCCAATATCTAAAATATCTCTCTTTGATTCTGCACGGTGGAGCGACACTGCCAGAGAGGAAAGAGATCTCACAAATGTACCTATGGGGACATCGACAAGTTGTCTCTTACGACCCTGCGGCTTGGCTGAGCGTGTAATAACATGAATGGACTCGATAAGATTGGGATAAGACGCTTTGGTCTCTAATAGTTTCGTGAGCGATCGGATAGAGAATGCATCGGTGCCAAAGAATGCTATGCGAAGTGACATCAGTGGCCAGCTTAGACACTGAGAATCCTAGCCTACTCTAATCCTCTTACGCTCGCGTCCCAATATTCCTTATATTAGTGTCGTTGCGAATGTCTGGCTTTCGCACTTCTTTCCACTGGCTTTGCAGATGGCACGTTCCTCAAATATGACGAGCTAATTCAAGATCGTTTTTTTGTTCTCGAGACAATAGTTCGGCATTTGAACTTGATGATCTGGCTCATATTTTATTAGCTTCGGTGCTTTTCCTTCCAATTTTTCAAAACCTCCCCCACACTCCAGAAACACGTATTTCAGACGGATTTATTCATCTGCTTCGCTCCGTGTAATTACCTATTAAGCTTGCATTGGGGACTTCTGGGCGCTACACTTTGAAGCTGCCCATTCGCTCACCCCACCCACCTCCGTTCCTTCCACTTGACCACACTTTTTTTGATACACTGTATTTTTAGCACTGCATAACCTACCATGGCTGCCTTCCTGAAAGCCCTACTCCTTCTTTCGTGTACATTTTTGGGTCTCATCTGTGGCACTCTTTATCTTTATTCGTCATATTCGCCCCAGTTTGCTGGTCGATTAAACTACACTGCCACGGATTCCTCCGTAATTGCCCTATGGGGAACGATAGGTGTGGCGGTTGCTGGCCCAGTAGCCGGTCGACTTGTTGATAAGCGTGGGTACACTGTGTCATTGATCCTAGGGGGATTGAGTGTGATTTTGGGTTATTACGGAATGAAGGTTCAGTATGATTCTTCCTATTCGTCAGTACAGACATCGGCACTGCTTGTGTTTGTGATTGGATGTGGATCAACCTTCATGAACTCAGCGTGCCTCAAATGTTGCGCAGTTAACTTTCCTAGCATCCGTGGTGTAGCTACCAGCTTGCCTTTAGCCCTCTATGGCCTCAGTGCACTTTTTTACTCGGTGATTGCAGCATTGTTCTTCCCTGGGAATACTAGCGATTTCCTCAAGTTTTTGTCCATGTCACTGGCAGTCATTTTCGTGATCTGTACCCCCTGTATTGTAATGTATGACAGGGAACACTTTCGCAAGAGGCGACTCGCTGCGTCAGGTGTAACGTCGGTAGCTGCATCTGCGGGTGTGTCTGCCGCTGGACCAATGCCTGAAATTGAACTCACCGCAATACCGTTTCCTCAAAAACACTCGCACAACCATAACAACCCAGGAGAAGAAGGCGAGATTGGAGGAATTCAACTATTATATAGTCGGAACTTCTGGCTCATATTCTTTATAACCGGATCGCTTGCCTCTCTTGGTCAGATGTACATATATTCTGTTGGATATGTGGTGAAGGCACTTGTATCGTTCAACCATTTTTCCGTCACTGTGGATCTAGATTCGGAGGCAGAATCTACAATGAGAGCCCTTATTCAGCAGAATCAGCTGTTTCAAGTGGGTTTACTCTCGGTTGCCAATTGTGTGGGTCGCATTGTTTCGGGTATCTTGGGAGACATGATGACTCAAAATTTCCACAAACCTCGTTCCTATTTGCTCTTCTTGCCTGCAGTGGGTTTGGCCAGTACGCAAGTAATGGGTTTCACATTTCTGGACTACTCCAATTTGTCGCTCCTCTCGCTCCTTACTGGGTTTTTCTATGGATTCACGTTTTGCATAATGCCCTTGATAGTAGGGGATACATTTGGTATGGAGAATTACTCCCTTAACTGGGGATTTGTGGGCTTGGCACCAATACTCCCATCGTTTTACTTTACCAGTCTATTCGGTAAAACATACGATTCAAATACGGTGAAGATAGAAGCGACAGGCATTCATACATGCACATTGGGCAAGGAGTGCTACAGCAAAGTGTTTTACTTGACGTTTTGGGTGACGGTCCTTGCTGTAATATCAACAGTAGTGTTCAACTATACAAAGATCATGGGACGAAGCACAGTCATACTGAAGGAGTAAGAAGAAATTAATAGAATATAGTAGGATACAAAAGTGTAGATTTGAGCATATGTGCTTTGGCTGCAAAAACATCCCACAGACATATACAGTGCAAAAGATAAAGAAAGCATAAAAAATAAAAAAAGATGTCTGTAGCTCATCAATCTTTCGATACCGTACAGAAGTTTGCTGTTTCATATTATCTTCAATTCACACCTTTTCGAAGAAGGGAAACTGAAGTCGTGGGACTGTCACTAGAGCGGGACCGATTTGCGCGGCAATTGAAAGTCTCCACAAACTCAGAACGAAATTGCGGAGGCAGCTTTTCGTGAGTTTTTGGTTGAATCTGGCTGTTCCCAAAAAGAATGAGGAAATTCTATGGGAATGGGCGTAACAACAGTGGGAGTGATAACAGCTTGAGAGGTGGTCAAAGGCAATCCAGTAGAGGGTGGAGTCGGTCAAGACGACGAGATAGAGAGTCTTCGGTTGATAACACAGAGGCTTTGAATGTGGATCACAAAAAATTACAAGAGAGACGTGAACGATTTAGTACTGTAAATGGAGGGATGAATAACAATGACTCTGGTAGGAGACCAGGGGAATATGGATTTGTCAGTAGAGGTGAGGATAATCGGCTACAGCAGAGTGAAGTAGAAAGGAAGGTTTTCTTTAGTAAAATCGTGGAGGATTTCATGAGCTACTGTTCAGACCTTGGAGGAGCCGAATTGAAGAAGAAGGTGGAGGAATTGGCCGCAGGCGGTGATGGAGAAGATGGGAGAGACAGTAGCATAGAAAGTGGCCAAGAAGACGACCTAGTTTCAGCTGCTGCCTCTTCTTTAGGCAGGCTTTCGCTCACAGAGCAGGTTCAGCTGCAAACATCGCTTTCGTCGATACTCACATCACTCCGTAAGCTTCGTGAGGCGCTACTCTTTACCAATCCGAATGCCTTTTCGAAAAGAGTGTTTCTCTTTTCCGTACGAATATCTGCATCCATTGGTCAATACCACACATATCTCCCAAGTATCACCTACCTCCTTGACCGAGCACGGTCTTTACTCACACAGGAAGAGGAATCGGAGGTTGCAGTACTCCTCGTTTTACATCTTTCACATTTTGGAAACGAGAACTTGAGGGCAATTGAGTGCTATTACAAGTACAACATAGACAATATTAATATTTTGCACATACTCAAGGCATGGGCGACAGGGGATTACCACACATGGGTGAAAGCATATAACCTAGAATGTGATGGGTCGCGACATGCAATCATGGCAATGGGGTTACCTAAAATAATACAACTTATTGTGGCAGTACTTGCGTCTGCATACTTTACGATTGACAAGAAGCATTTGGAGGAAACAATACTTCCTCATGGAGTCGACCTCGACAAGCTTGTGAAAAGTTACAAGTGCGATTGGAAGGAAGATGGAGCGGTAGTGGTGATAAGAGAGCGAGGAAAGAGAAAGTAGGAGCCAGATCATATCCATAAAGATATGGCTGCAAAATGTTTCTTAGGCTTCTGAACATGCCCAATCTTGCAACTAAAGGGTCAACTGATAATGAAAGTGAATAATAAAACATACATTTGTATTCATATGTATGCGTGTATAGTAAAATGCTAGGGCTCACCTTTTAAGTAGCTATAGATGTACTAAGGTAACGGTATGTATTGATTCGAGTACCTGTCTGCAGCCATTTTGGGTATGCGCGAAAATGAAGTATCCCTCCAGCGCAGATTATTGCTCGTTATAATATTCACCGTTGCATTCTTGATTCCACCAGCATTCTCAAGCTCCCCACTCTTTACTTTCTGCTCGGTAATGTCAGAGCTTCCCGCCAACATCAAAATTGACGATATAACGTCAGGGCGTATTGAGCCTGAAACCATCTACGCCGAGCTCGAACGTTTAAAGGTGGAGATAAATATTCTCCGTCAGGACATGTCGCTCTTCGTCAAGGCACTTGCCACTATTCCAGAAGATCAGTCACAGCTGGCGTACTACCGCAGTGTAGAGTCGAAGTTACGTGGAGTACAACGCGGAATCAAGGACTACTATGCGCAGTATGTTAGACTACTTCCCATAATTAATTTGGCGCAAATCAGATTAGGCCACGAGTTGGAGGTTTTACCTGTGCGAACCGGGTCCACTAGTGCACCCAGCACCGCAGCTAACGAAGTGGGATCTGATGGGAAATACTCTGTATCCACCGCAACCCAGGACAGAAGGAGTAGTGCCACGGCAAAGCCAAGAGGTTCCACTGTCACTCAGCCTATCGTCTTGTAAACCACCTCTGACGATTCACTACGCGTGTTGTTCGTGTACGTCCGACACGCAAAGAGTCTGCTTTCTTCGATGAGAGCAAGCCTTTTTTGTGCCCATAAACCAGACTTTACCGCTAGCGGAACCTTACGTGTCGTCCCATCATGTCGATGGTCGTTACTCGTACTCACCACACCAAAAATAGGCTTTGTTGCTCAGCCCCCAGGCGGGGCTAGAACTAAACCAGGTACCCTGAGGTGCTCGTTTCCTGGATAGTTATATATACATATATGTACCTCTGGAAGATACCTTCCTACAACTACAGCCTATTTGAATAGCACCTTATAATTTACGAATACTGATCTGCAACGAAGTTGCATTGTACTATTTTGGTATTAAACAATGTATTTGAACCAAAATGCGGTCCATCCCACGGGAATTCCGACGTGAACGTGTGTTGGCATACGCTACCTGTTACCCTGAACTGACTCAGGGGGTTACCCTGAACTGACTCAGAGTGAAAAATTACACAAAAGTCCTTTCGCAGCGGTATCGGTGCGACGGGCCAGCTGCATTTTTAACATAAAATGTGCGCCCATTCTGCTCCTCTGAAACCCCAGAGCATTTTTATTACTACTATCACAGCAACGAATAGTGAAAATATAAAACAAAGCTTCACTCTCATAAAATGTCTGCCCAGCTCAAGGAAACTTTCGCCAGGTGCAAGAAAGAGGGCCGCAAGGCGCTCGTAAACTTTATCACCGCAGGATACCCAACCATCGATGACACTTTACCAATTTTGAAAGGCATGCAGGCTGGAGGTGTGGACATCATCGAGTTAGGAATCCCTTTCTCTGACCCAATCGCCGATGGTCCCACTATTCAAGTGGCCAATAATGTGGCTCTTAATAATGGAATCACAGTTGGCAAGTGCTTGGAGCTTGTCTCTCGTGCTAGATCTGAAGGAGTTACTGTCCCTATTATCTTAATGGGATACTACAACCCGATCTTGAAGTACGGCGAGCAAAGAATGATCGAGGATTCAGCCAAGGCTGGTGCTAACGGTTACATTGTAGTTGACTTGCCACCAGAAGAGGCTGTCAAATTCCGTGGATTGTGTACCAAGCATGGCTTGAGTTATGTCCCTCTTGTCGCCCCTGCCACCACGGATGAGAGATTGAAGGTACTCGGTACCATTGCCGATAGTTTCATCTACGTTGTGAGTAGAATGGGAACCACTGGAGCCACCACGTCAGTTACTACCAACATCTCGGATTTGTGCGCACGTGTGCGTCGTGTTGTGGGAGCTGATATTCCCTTGGCTGTTGGATTTGGGGTTTCCACCAGAGAACACTTCTTGATGGTTGGTAAAGCTGCTGATGGTGTTGTTATTGGTAGTAAGATCATCACCTTGCTCGGAGACAGCCCTGCTGGTGAGCGTGGTGACACTGCCAAGAAATATGTACAGTCTATTTTGGGCGCCGACTATGTTGTGAGCGAGGAATCATCCAAGCCATATGTACCTGTATCTTCCAGTGTTGGTGGGTCAAAGGATGCTGATAGCGTCGCCAAGCAAAATGGTGACTCTGAATCTGGTGCAGATTCAGCCTTCTCCGAGTACCACAAATTTTCCCCTAACTTTGGTGACTTTGGTGGTCAGTACGTGCCGGAAGCATTGCACACGTGTCTTGCAGAATTAGAGCGTGCATATGAGTCTGCTGTTGCAGACCCATCCTTCTGGGAAGAGTTCCGCTCATTGTACTCCTATATTGGTAGACCATCTTCTCTCCACCGTGCAGACAGATTGACAGAGTACGCTGGAGGTGCTCAAATCTGGTTAAAGAGAGAGGATTTGAACCATACCGGTTCGCACAAGATCAACAATGGATTGGCTCAGGTTCTTATCGCAAAGAGATTAGGAAAGAAGAAGATTATCGCAGAAACTGGTGCAGGTCAACACGGAGTGGCAACAGCTACCGCGTGTGCCAAATTTGGTATGGAGTGCACAGTTTTTATGGGTGCAGAGGATTGTCGGAGACAGGCTCTTAATGTTTTCAGAATGAGAATTTTGGGTGCCAAGGTTGTGGCTGTTACCAACGGTACACAAACCTTGAGAGACGCCACCAGTGAGGCATTCAGATTCTGGGTCTCCAACTTGGAATCAACCCACTATGTGGTTGGTTCGGCTATTGGGCCACACCCTTATCCAACATTGGTGAGAACTTTCCAAAGTGTTATCGGTCAGGAAACGAAGAAGCAGTTCCAGGAGTTAAATGAAGGTAGATTGCCAAACATTGTTGTCGCTTGTGTCGGAGGTGGATCAAATGCCACTGGTATGTTTTCGCCCTTTGAGAAGGACACTGGTGTCAAAATGTTGGGAGTTGAAGCCGGAGGCGACGGTATTGACACTGAGCGTCATTCGGCCACCTTGACTGCAGGAATCCCCGGTGTCTTCCATGGTGTAAAGACCTATGTATTGCAAGACGACGACGGACAGGTTCATGATACTCACTCAGTATCTGCTGGATTGGACTACCCTGGTGTCGGACCAGAGTTGGCGTACTGGAAGCTGACTGGAAGAGCTGAATTTATTGCCGCTACCGACGCGCAAGCCTTGCAGGGATTCAAATTATTGTCGCAATTAGAAGGTATCATCCCAGCGTTGGAATCTTCTCACGCTGTTTATGGGGGTGTAGAGAGAGCCAAAACAATGTCAAAGGATGAGCATATGGTAATCAACATTTCCGGTAGAGGTGATAAGGATGTTCAGAGTGTTGCAGAAATTTTACCCAAATTGGGTGAACAAATTGGCTGGGACTTGAGATTCCAGTCTGATCCAACTAAGTAGTTGAGTAGATACCATTTTATGAGCCTGATTCACACTCACTTCTTACAAAAATGTAAAATGGACTCACTTGGCAAAAATGCAGCTGGCTGGGGTTCGGTTGTTGTATCTGGCACATACCTCTACATCTATTGCATACTTTTTGTATATTCATATCGTTGTATATTGTCAGCAAGAAGTCATGCGCAATTTCTCTCTTGTTCTGGGCGCAAATCTTGTTCGACAATCTTGGAGTCATATAGCAGATATATATCTACACCAATTTTTTCTCCCCTTGTAGTAGCTAAGATCTTACAATACACAAAGACTGTATCTCCCTCGGAAGCGGTCATTATTTTCAAGAAAGCTGCGTCAAGCTCCTTTATGATTTTGGTGGACATTGTAGCGTGATAATTTGAACTCACGTATCTCTTTGAAGTCCTGAGTAGGTACTCCTTATATAGTGTTTCTGCCTTAAATATGGCCGGTCAAGAAAAGAAGCAGCTCAAAGCTTGGCTACTTGGTCGAATAAGCTATAGCATTAGAAGAGAAGTATGACAGTGGATGAGGGGTTCGAAGAGGAGAGACAAAGATAAAGTAAACCTAGTCTAGCCATTTTTCAAGCAGTTTGTCACCAAAAGCATAAATGGGAGGGCAACCTTCGCTCGCAAAACAGTTTTATATCTCAGCCTTCCTCTCACTTCAGGCTATACTAAGCACAGAGCTTATCTAGCCGTGGATTTACAGCCTTTTCTTTCAGTTGGTTCTGGAATCCTTGTACATGAGAGGAGCCTGTATCTGAAGATTGGTGTACTCGACTTCAGAGCAGCCAGTATATATATCTATCCGTATATTTTTTCGCTTGCAATGCAGGTTGCAGCATAAATGCATGAAAAATGCATGCACTTACAGAGAGAAAATTTTACTTCAAAATTTGCAATCATTCGAATTCACTTTCATTGTCAAACAGTCCATACACACATTCAAGTTTCCTTAATCAAATCTTGGGCAACGCACCAATATTCAACAATCTGCGAATTTTCAATCCGATAGATATCGACCGCAGTCTTATCACCTCCAGGAACTCCGTACACATTACAGTAGGTGAAGGCATTCTCGCCCTCAGCCACTGTCTTCAACACTTCCATTTTGACTTCGGGAAAAGATCTTGTAAAATCAAGAAATCTCTCCTTATCGGACTTTGTTTCACCGGCATGTTTAATAGATGGCAAATGTGAAACTAAGTTGTCAGCAAGAATTTCATTCAACGCTGCAAAATCCCGCTTTTCGAAGGCAATATAGAAATTTTTAACTGTCTCTGCTGTAGACATATTTGACATTTTGTATTAACTGATAGTGGAAACCAGAAATATGAAATGACAACTTTTGTTCTTTATATTGCAAACCTCATACATCTTTGACCATCCTGCGTCGGAATTAGGCCGGGATACTTTCCTAATTTATACGGAGGGGTCGCGAAACTTTTCCTCGAGTCACGGCTGCAAAATAGAAAAGAAAAAGAATCAAGAAAAAAAACAAGTTTTTAGAAAGCATGCATCATGCGTGAGAGGTTAGAAAGAGAATAAGCAAAGAAGCTGAATTTGTCCTTATTGTTATACGAGTATTAATTTTTTGCCTAAGATCTTCCATAACGTTGGTTTATCTATACTGTCAGAAGTTTTTCCAAACCTTGTAAAAGTGTCATTGAAAAATATATAAGTACATGTCTAAAATAATGTGAGAAATGAATGTGTTCATGCAAAACCACCCTTCTTCTTCTTTTTGACTCGCTGACTTCCCTGGTGTGGTGTAAGCCGTTTCTGTGAGTTTGTTTCAGCGTGGACCTGAGAAGACGAGCCGATAAATTGAGAAGACTTGAAGTCATGAAGCGTTGGTGGCGATTGTTGGGAAAATACAGTGCCTAATAATTGGCTGGATCCTGCCACTTGTGATGACAGTAATTGTGACGATGACACTGGAATGTCTGATTTTGAGTACCCACTTAGTCTATGTCTTCGTCTATTTCCACTTTGACTCCTTTTCTGGAATTGACTGCCTTGTGAGATCTGCGACGAAAGTCTTAAGGTGGGCATGATATCTGGGACCGTGAGCTGTGAAATTCGGAAGCCCTCTCCCTGACTTTTATGATGTTCGGATGAAGACGATTCGTCAACTCCCCAAGCAGAAATTAGTTCTTGGAGCTTTGGGTGCGATTTACTCACTTCAGATACAAGTTCGCCCGAATATGAAGCATTCTTCTTCGCTCTTAAAAGACTGGATCCAAGAAGCAAAGATGTTTTTTTTATGTTTATGTCACTGTTGAGATGGGATACTTCAGGAGATGAATAAGTCTTGGTCATTTCTTGAGCGAGATTCTCGACACTATTATCAGTTGCTGTGCTTTGCCCTGCTCTCCTCTGGTAGTTCAGGGGATTGCTTGTGAGGTGCACAGTGTCTATAAAGTTTACTGTTGATGCATCATTTTCCTGATAGTATTGTGATAATTGCTCAATCATGGTGTCAAACTCTACTATATCTTCGGCACCTGGTGGGAGGTCCTTAGAAATATCAATAAGGGAAGAAAAAGGAGCTTCCAACTTATTGACTTGTCCAAGTTTGAGTGCATATTCCTGTACAGCCTCCTTGACAGATACATTTGTAACTTCGTTTCCTTGAATTTTAGATAAAATCACTTCAGCTTCCGATTTCGTTAGTTTCTTGAAGGGACGCCGGGATTCTGTGGTGACCTTCGTACCATATGCAACGGGGGTTGAAACTCGACTCGGAGGTGAATATTCGATCGGATCGTGTACACCTTTTGAGGTGAGATTTGGAAGGGCGGTGGTACTTTGGCGCCCATCATCCAAATGAGATCCTTGGCTAGTACTCAAAAGGTCCACAGTGAGACTGAAATCAGTCTTCATTTCAAATATTCCATATATAATCTCTCTGGGTACCAGTTCGCTATTGCCATCTTTGTCCTCGTAATCATCATTGTCTGAAATTACCTCATCGTTTTCCTCTAACGGGTGGTAGAATCGACGGTTAAGGGGGGTAATCCCAATTTGTAGCAAGCCCTTGACAGTTCGAATATAGTAAGGGTCGTGCAAACTATATGGCACTCTCCCTCTGAGCCCAAATGTATACACAAATATGAGCAGTGTGACTTGTGAAAAAACGTAGCAAACGTACGTGTTTCTTCCTTGCTTTGTTACCTCTAGGTTGAGAGATGGGTCATTGTCATTTAAAAAATGCTTCCAAGACATGATTCGTGATGGAGTACTCATGTTTCCAGAATTGAGCCATATAAGTTCCTTGGATGTCAATAGAAATCCATGCTGGGAGCCACATCTCTTAAAATCTAGAATTTTAGACCAAGTGTTAGAAGTGATAATCCGATTACATTGAAGGCGGTACTCTGATGGGTCAGCCTCATTGACGTCGCAATCAGCGCAATTATCTTCACTTTCTCCTCCTGCTTTTGTGTGACTAATTGTAGCCAATACAAGAGTAGACCGACTGGCTACGAAGAGGTTATCTTTAGCAAATGCCCAAGTAATCTTCTTCCAGTTGGAAAGTTCAGCAACATCAGGTATTTCCGATGTATTTTTTGCCACAAGAGTCGATTTTTGAATGTATTGCTTGTTTGTGGAAATATTCCACACCGCAAAGTTGCCTTTGACATCAACTGCAGCAAACTGGGTGTGGTCCCATGGGTTGAAGGCAACGTCTGCAAATGCATATCCTTCTAAGTGAGCTGTGCTGAAATTGTCGATAATGGTGAGCTCTATTCCTGGTTGCCCAGGGGTACTGGACGTCGGAGAACGTAGACAATTGAGAAGATATATTGTGGAATCTGTGCGTACTAATAAATGAGACGGGATAAAGTCGAAGGTGTCTTCAAGTTTGCTAAATTGGATTTGTTTTATCGGTTCAGATAGTGACACTTGGAAAGGAGTAGAGGAAAGTTTGGGCATGTACACATGAGTAGGTCCATCTGTATTCAACTTCGCAGTACGTACCACGCGGCGACGGACATATTCAACTAACCTTACATTGAGAATGGTGCCCGTCTCACCACTTGCGTGGGCTAACACTTTGGCATATTTTATGCCTTTTTTCATACGCAAGTCATGGAAGTCAAAGAGCAGTCCGATAGTAGGATCATATACTAGTGATGAAGTGAGTGATCTAGACTCGATAAGATATGACTTGAGGATCTCTTCTGGTACGTAAATGCTTTGGAGATCTTTGTATATTTTGGAGTTGATGTCAAAGCTAGACGTCAGCAGCTGGACAAGTGTAGTAGCCAGCGATGAGAAGGACCGGAAAAGAGTGAATGAGTTAAACTGCTTTCTAGGGAAATCCAAGTGCACACCTTTGGGTAATCCACCTGATATCAGGTTACTACCAGATGCTACCGGTTCGTCTTCGGAGTCCTCTATATGTCGTATAATCCCATTTCCGTTAACGCCATAGCTCAACTGGACGCCTAGACCAGCCTTGTGTGGCCACATTCTGAGAAGAAGACGGGCAAGCTGTTGTGGAGGATAGGCGTAGGCTAGAAAAAAGTGGTGCTAGCGTGTGACATCATATCTAATCCTCATCTCACTTTACTGCAGCGAGTAGAAAAAAGGTGCAGCGTCTTCCAGATCAAGAAAATACGCGCGAGTGAAAAATAGACCCAAGTTCACACTTTCGGAACCGTACCCAGGTCAATTGAAAAGCTTCGAAGTAGCTTTTAGTTTACGACGAGTAGATATCTGGTTGTCATTTACGTAGCTGGATAAAACGTATACCAGGGCATAAAAAGTAGCATATATGAAGCTTGGTGCCACGTTATTCTGGGGGCTACTCACCTTGTTCAAGGTGTGCTTTGCTGCATCATTCGATCTCACCGAAGAGAAACTTTCCTCACTCTTGACTGAAGACGACTCACTCTTATGGGGCCCATACAGATCTGGCCTCTACTTTGGAATTCGCCCTCGAATTCCGAGGTCTCTCCTCTCGGGCCTCATGTGGTTCAACGCTGATTCTGCAGAGGGATTTCTGAATTTTAGACACTCTTACGAACAGCACGACCGCATGAAGAGGGCCAATTGGGTTCAGTACGATCCTCGCGTGGGGGGAAGGCAAATAATTGAAGACTTGGATTGCCACGTAACCATCACAATCGATTTCGTCAAGAGTGCAGATGGTAAGTCTTGGGCAGTTAAAGTGCATTCCAAACCTCATAAGGGCTTTGAAAATATCAAAACGTCCTTCGTCTGGTACAGTGGATTAGAAACTACAAGTGGGTCTGGCAACTCGCCTGACATGTTTGATGCAATACCTGGCATGGAAGACAACCAGGATGGGTTCTTGTACTTGGACCAGGAAACTATTGCTAGTAACCCTTCTGGTGGATACTATAAGGGTAATGTCAAACTTTCAGGAGCCAGTGACAGTCTCGGAATCTTCAGTCTTGAAATTAATGATGGTCCTTTCACTAACAAACACCCTAAAAATGTTCTTCGCAGAAAAGATTTGAACCCAAGAAGGACACACCATTTATCGCTTAGGGCCCCGAACGATAATGTGTGGATGGCTAAGGATATATTTTCCACCATGCTCCACGAGTCGATCAAGGACTTGCTTGAAAAAAATGACAACAATTTGGAAATGTTTCCACCTGAACTGGTTCTTATTGTCAGAAACTTACACGGTTTCGAAGGCAACTTGCACTATTTCCAAAAAGTATATCAGGGAGAATCCGAGTTTGATGTAATCTACAATAGTGAAATTACGCCAGAATCTGAAAGATTCCACTTTGATAAAATTGGTGAAAGAATCAAGTCTGCATTTGCAGCAGTTGATAATAAGTTTACGGAACATTTCTCTCCGCTTGCACCTCCCTTTAACAAGAATCCAAAATACGCAGAGTTTGGACAAGAAATACTTTCAGGATTACTTGGAGGCTTAACTTACTCATTTGGCGAGCACATGGTTGATAGAACAACGGTTCTTGATGAAGAGTCTTTCGAGTCGGTGAACCTCCAAGGTGAATTGGAAGGTCCCTTTGAGCTTTTTTCTTTGGTTCCCTCGAGACCCTTTTTCCCACGTGGATTTTACTGGGACGAGGGGTTCCACTTGTTGCCCTTGTTGAAATATGACCTGGATTTGGTTCTTCAAATAGTCAAGTCCTGGTTCAACCTCATCGACGACAACGGTTGGATAGCAAGAGAACAGATATTGGGACCAGAACTGAGATCAAGAGTTCCAGAGGAATTCCAGACTCAAAGTCCAGAGATTGTTAACCCGCCCACATTAATTTTAGCCTTTAGCTACATCCTTGACGCTGCCGAAGGTGAAACAGCGGTTGCTAGTGATGCTAAAGGTAACCGTGATATAAATGAGCCAGTCAATGTCGATGCATATGGTTCTTATGGATCTACAAACAATGATTTTGGTCCTTCGTCACCACTTTACAACTACTCTCGCGAAATATACCCAAAGTTAAAGGCACACTACGAAATGTTCCGTAGAACTCAGATTGGTTATAATGAAGATTTCGGTAGGGAGTCAACTAAAGAGATTTACCGTTGGAGAGGACGCACTCTCACACATTGTTTTGCTAGTGGATTAGACGATTATCCAAGAGTGATCCCAGCTGACATCGCTGAGCTCAATGTGGACTTGCTTTCCTGGATTGGAGTTATGACACGGGTAATGAAGAAGCTTGCTCACCTTTTAGATTACCAAGATGACTACAGCAAGTACGAAAAGTATTCCGAAGAAATTTTGCACAACATTGAAACTTACCACTGGTCTGATGAACATAAGGTATATTGTGATGTGTCAGTAAATGACGACGATGAAAACATTCATGCGTGCTTTAAGGGCTATATCTCACTCTTCCCCTTCATAACCAAGCTCCTCCCAGCGGATGATGTAGACAAGTTGAATCATATCGTATCCCTTATCAGAGACCCTGAAGAATTATGGACCGATTTTGGAATTAGATCACTCTCTAGGCTGGATGTGAACTACCGAACAGCTGAAAACTATTGGAGATCGCCTATCTGGCTCAACATGAACTATCTCATTTTGGAGTCTCTTCAACACTACCAGGCAGAGTCAAAACTGATTATGGATACTAAGTTACGCCAGAAGATTTCTGAGACGTATAAGCAGCTCCGGTTGAATCTCGTGGAAAATGTCTTTAAGCAATGGGAAGAGACCGGGTTTGTTTGGGAACAATACGATGACGAAGACGGACATGCGAAGGGAGCAAAGAACTTTTTGGGCTGGACCTCTACAATCCTTTTAATTATGAAGATGCCTGAGACCATTTAGGTAGGATTGGTAAGCCGCTTATCTGTAAAGATGCCAGAACTGAGTGATAGTGTGAATGTTGAGTGAACTAGTGCAAAATTGAACATAAGCGCATATGTATAGAAATTTACTTTTTTGAAAAATGCATTGTAATTCAATATCTTCAATGTATTAAGAATAAAAATCTCTGTATTTTTTGGGGCCATTTATTGCTACAGAGCCTTGCAAGCCTTGCAAGCCTTGCAATGTGTGCTTGTTGCTCACTGCCACTCAATTATCCTCTCTCTCTTTCGACTCGACCCCATGTTCCATTCCGAATCACGTGATCTCGTATTTTCTCCAGATTTCTGTTGCACTATTCTTGATTGCCAGGGATCATTCCTATATAACTAATAGGCTCTTCGTACCAGTGGCATGAATACACTTTCAAGAAAGTACAGGATTGATAGCCTCATATTGAATTATTTTATTCAAGAGGGGTACCAAGAAGCTGCAATCAGCTTCGCTAAAGAGACAGGTATAGATTTGGTAGATTCGAGGAGCGGAACTAGTAGAGGAGATTATGGCTCTTCTTCCACCATACCGGCCGAAGGATTGACAACAGCAGCACTAGCATCAAGTACGGGCGCAGGCGTCCCCTCGTTGGTCAACGATCTTGTCTCCATTGGTAGCATTAGTGACGAGAAATTTTCCGAGTTGATCAACTCATACCAAAATGGGCCGAATGGTAGCTTCGTTGCTGAGCCATCTCCCAACGAAAAGGAACATTATGTGTTGCAGCTGTCCTCTTTAGGTAATAACACTTTTCAACGGTTCTGTTCATCTCCTTCTATTTCCCCTGGGTACGCAACTATTGTACAGCGGAAACAGATCAAGCTACTCATTCTTAAGGGATCAATAACGGAAGCAATAGCAAAGATTTCGGAGTATTTTCCCACTATCCTAGACACAAATAATCTTCTTTATTTCAAGCTTCTTCGACTCAACCTCATTGAAATGATTCGCAGTCACAAATTGGACCCACATATCACTTCGGAGAAAGAGAAACAGTTCCTCACAGACGTCTTAACGTTTGTGCGGGAGAATCTCATAAATAAAGTGATTCACCTGACCAAGCTTCTCAAGGAGTTGGAAATCACGATGCTGCTTTTGTGTTTCAACTTTGATCCCTCTGTGAAAAACATCGAGCTCCAGAAAGATTTGCCGGAGGAACTTCGAAACCTATTCAATTTATCTCTCAGGCGCAAATGCTACGGTCTTGTGAACAAGGCAATTTTAAACTTGACTTCTGTAGGCATTCCTGGTGCTAATGGTCTGAATACAAGGGGGCTCAACCCTGCAGTCATCGGTGGTAATACTTCCAGTGCAGCAGATAGTGTGGGCCGTGATTTTAACGGTAATCTTGTTGAGTTTGATCTCAGCAATCTTCCTGTCACTTCAAATGCATCTATTGCGGTAGCTGATGAGGATGATGAACTTGATTTGGACGGCTTTGACGAAGATTTTCAATTACTCGCGCCAGCAAGAGCTACTGGACGAGGACAGCGTTCGACACCTCACTCCGGCGGAGTTTCTTTAGCGGCAGGACCAAAGACCCGACTGGGGAGAATTGAGGACGAAGAGGATGAGCTTACAAAGCTTCAAGATCTTTCTCTTGAATCAAAACTCGAAAAAATAATTAAGTTATGGACGCTTACTGAACAAAGGCTCTTGGATTTAAATATCATTAAGGAGAAGAGGTATGTACTTCATGAGGAGTAGCCAAAGGTAGAGGGGTACATGGTATTCGGTTGAGCCGATGCTTCTTACCTATTTCCATGGTGGGCCGGTTCCTTTTATTAGTTTCTATACATCAAAATGTGGTCACAAAACAGTTAATGTAGTCTCCTGTTTCGATGTCGCTCTTGCTGAGGTATTGCTTATCAGCTGAATCATCGAGAAGAATATAGTTGTGGTTGAAAATAACCACATTGTCCTTAGAAAGCAGTCTTTTCTTATCTACATCCTTGTAAAGCACTGAACCCACAAATGTGTCTAAGATCTTCTGCCTAAGATGTTGCACTGTGGAACCGAATTCTGGGTGTTCGTTCATTTCAAAGTCCTCCGGTGAGAACTCAAAGTTGTATGTTAGTGTGGGATGACGCTTTTCAGCTCCACCCTCACCAAGGTATCTGTTGTGTAACGGCGAGTTGAGAAATCTATTCCACACAAATTTGTGCCAGTATGAAGTAGAATTTGACTTGAAGTAGTCGGTGACGGTTTGTAAATCGTTCTGAGTCGTTACTGGGGTGACTCTCACATAAACGTGAGCACAATGCACTGGGATCTCGGTAAATATATCCTTCGCATGGTACTCCCAGAGACCAAGATATATGCCTGACCAATAGAGTGTCTCGTATAATAGGACGACAATAAAGCAGACGATAAGAAGATAAGTGATGTACTTGCTGACTGGGCTCTGAATGAGTGGGGCAGTGAGTGAGTGTACTGCAAGTCTAGGGGCAAGATATCTATCAAGGCTAGCTATAACAGACCACATGGAGATATATTTGGTCGTGACAATGGCAAGTAGCTCTCTTCTTTACCTTGGAAACTAGGCGAGAAGCGAAGGATGCCGATTTATAGCTGCAAGACGCATCAGTCCGAACTCGCTATACGAAGTTATCACGTGATATATTTGCAGCCAAAAAAGTATGGGTACTACTTGGTTGAACTTGCCCTCCCTTCCACTATTGTCTCTACTTTCTCCATGGTATCATTTGACTTGAGAAAGTTCTCCAAGTTGTCTAATCCATCAACTGGTGATCCATCCTGGACCCACTACCCTCAGCGTACGGAGCTCTCGCTCGTCATTGATCATATCAATGGATCAGGCGTGAAACTTAAGGTTCTCTGGAGATACTCTATATTTGTAAGTTAAGAAACGTTCGAGTTTGTAAGAACTATCCACTGGCTATACTAACTGGCTTAAAAAGGAACTGATTGTCTTCTCCCGTGCTGGTAGTAAATTAGAGGAAACGAAGATCTCAGTGAATAAGAAATTCCCTTATATCTCGTTCAAATTGATGAACCCCAATGGCGATGTTGCTTCCCGTTTCCAAGTGAGTTTCAACGGACATGAGGAGTTTGATAGATGTGTCGCGTATATAGAGAATGATTTAGGTGTCCATGTGAAGGAGGTCACGGCTCCGTTGGTGCCTTCAAGTAAGATCACCTTGAACGCGGCAGGAAAGTATAGGCCGCCAGTGAATACATCTTGGGGTCCAAGCCAGACATCCCAATCGCAAATACAAAATACTGATGAGTTTTTGTATTCTCAAATACTCCCCAACCAGTTTGAATTTAGTACACAACAGAGTGATTCCCAGATATTGCCTTATCCGCTGCAACCATTCGTCACGCTGCAAGTGAATGAAATTGACACACATCGCGACATATATACCATTCCTCACTATGCCTCAGTCCAGGAATCTTGTGATGTTGGTCACCAGCTGATGGACCCCGATACCACCAACTTTGGAATCGATGTCGATACTCTGGCAACGTCGGTAGACACCAGCCTCTGTATGCTGGTACATACTGGGAAACCAGACATTAATGTAATATCAGAGAGCGAGCTCAAACAAAATGTGCTTGCAACTCTTCAAAACCCCACATTTGCAACCTTCTGCGAAAGAGTTGAAAAAATCGTGAAGGAGGCAGGGCCCAGTAAAAGAAGTAATGAGATGGGTAAATTCCCCCATACATGTAGCAAATGCGGTAATTGTTACTCCACGGTGAAAGGATTAAACATCCATATCACTGTAAAGCATGGTTAAATGAATAAACTTTGGTGATGCTGATGTGATATTAGTATATATATGTTGCTTTCTCTAGTTCTATGCAAGTGTCACCATCTATATATGAGATCTAGTAGCTAATACCGTATAATCGCTTCCACTGTTTTATGATTAATCCATCCTTCAACTCCTTGTCCTCAGGAACGAGCTGGTAGCCTAGAATTCTCGGCTTAACGACGAACATTACTGCCCAGTACACCACAGCTAGAAGCATAAGCAGAATTGCTAAAATTGGGTACGATGGCCAATTTTCAAGTCCCTTCGGATTTGGACTAATACGCGAAGTGAGTGGAGAAACAATAAGGTAGAAGGTTATCACCATCATAATTATGGATCCGAGTATTGTTGATCTGATGGGTGCCCGCAATTCAGGGTAACGTCTTCTGAGAATGTACACACCCACGGTCACCATTCCATAAAAGATTTGCTGTGGATAGCCCTCCAATGCGATCAAATAATTGTAAATGTCACCCTTTGGTGGCAAAAGGATCACAACAGTCGATATCAAGGAACTGAGTAGAAGGGTTGGTAATGGGGAACCCCAGGGCCAGTTCAGTGCCATGAAACCCAGAAATGGTAAAAACCCTTCTCTGAACAGTTCCTGAGACTGTCTTGAAATTGTATAGATGACTACCAATACGTTTCCGGCAGAAGAGAGGGCAATTGCAAACGCCAAAAAGTGTTTGCCGAAGTTGTAGCCGAGCACTTTTTCAAAAAGTAAAGACCCCACTAACTTGCCACTATCAGTGATTTCGTGTCCTGGTATCACAACCAAATATGCTATATTCGTGAATAAATAGCTGATAGCGACAAGCCCCAAAGATACTGGTCCGGCAATCTTAAAAGTACGTACAGGGTCCTTAATCTCGCTCGAAACAGTATGCACTGACCCCCATCCACTGAACAGGAAACTAGCTTTGATGATAGCGCTTGAAAATAGCGACGATGAAAATGGCCTAGACAGCTTGAAAAACTCGCTTAAGTGCAAGTTCGATTCAATCCCAGTAATAGACGTGGGGAAACATACCAGATATATCCCTGTAAGAGTCATAATACCCATTAAACCAAGCTTCAAGGCGCCAATAACGTTTTGAATGCGCACTCCATGATGCACACTGATGCCATGAATGGCCACAGTCGAGTATATGATAGCCAATGCAACCAATCTTGTTCGGTACTCTGTCGGCTCAACGTCGATAGAATGCAAAAAATACTCACCAAACACCAAAGCGTTCAGAGTGGTGAATCCGAACATGATAGAATAGATCAGAATCACTACACTAATCATGTATGCTGGACGAGTGTAAATAAACTCGAGGAAAACCTTCGTACCCCCGCTCCGAGGTACCAATGAACCAAGCTCCAAGTATATGTAGAGACCACTGAGAGATACCATGGCTGCTAATATCCATGCAGAGAAAAATAAGAACGGAGAACCTCCTACATCCTGATAGATACTGGATGGTGTAGCAAAGATCCCAGATCCGACCATTCTACTAACAAAGAGAACAACTGTTGAGAAAATTCCCAAATGCCGCCCCTGTGGTAAATCTTCAAGTGTCTGTAAGTATGCCACGGTACCATTCAATTCAAGAGACGGTCGGTTGTAAGCTTCATCACGAGTATCATCGCCGTTGTTACTGACAACGACATCTTCATCCTTCAACAAGAGGTATGAGGCTGACGAGTTGGAGGAGAGTAGGTCATTTTCCAGAACTCGTATTTGGTTCTTTTTGTAGTGCTTGGACATGATGGGCTCCAACTTTATGCAGTTTGGATCCTGTAAGTCTAGAAATTGATCGTCTTTCTTATCCTGTACGTTTGTAAGAACGGTTGTTGATGATGCTGGCACCGAATCGCTTTCTACCGAGGCTGTTGCAGATTCTGGTTCCGATAAAGATAGATGGTCAGCACCTATTTCTTGCAAATTTATAGAAGCCAGATCGTAACTCATAGATGAAAAGTTGAGAAATTAGTAATATGCTGCGGTAACCATGCGGAATCAGACTCCACAGCTGGCTAGTCTGGCATAACGCACCTAAAAATATGAAATAGTAGTTGTGGCGGCTACCGATACGCGCGCCTATTTACCAACTGATCCAGATGGGAGATAAGGAAAACGGTTTGTATGTATCACGTGATGTGTCGAAAGGCTCAACTGTGGACGGTACGTTTGGCTGATGTTTACATGGCTACCATAGTAATATTAAATAACTTTTTATTATTTAAATAAATATACATACTTCTATGAAATACTGCAATCCTTATTGCTTGTATATGAATCTTTTTTTTTTTCGTTTTCTCTTTTTTTGTTTTTCTAATATTAGATGGTTTATTTGGTATAGATAATCCACATTATGTTCTTTACTTCTTGTTCTTCCTGCTGACAAACGATTCCTTGGCCAATTTGGTTAATGACTCTAACTCACCCGAGTTCTCGCACATGCTGAAAAAGAGTGAGTTCTTGTCAGCAATCAACTTATATGGATCTTCATATTCCACAACAGTACCTGCATCCATAACCAAGATCTTATCGTAGTCGATAATCGATCTCAATCTGTGCGCAATGGTTAAGATTGTAGATTGTGAGAATTCGTCCCTGATAGTTTGTTGGATCATGGCGTCAGACTTGTAGTCAATAGAAGCGGTAGCCTCGTCCAACAATATCACCTTGGGTGATTTCAAAAGGGATCTACCCAAACACATCAATTGTCTTTGACCTTGTGAAAGGTTTCCACCTCCCTCGGTGACTGGAGTTTCCAAGTTAAGGAACTTGTTTTGATTCTCCTCTGCAGCATTGACACCAGTAGCAGCAGTAGCATTGGCCACTGCAGTGGTGATTTCCGCTGCAGCAGATGGCAAAGCAGGTGGCTGCGATGAGACAGTCTCGTCTGCTCCAATTAAGTTGACCCTTCTCAATGCTTCAAAGATTTGAGAATCGGTATACTGATTGAAGGGGTCCAAATTGGATCTGATGGTTCCTGTGAACAATGTTGGGTCCTGAGGGATGATGGTGATGGCCTGTCTCAAGTTCCTTAAGCCAATCTTGGTGATATCGACTCCATCGATTGAAATGCTACCAGTCTCCGGGTCTATGAATCTGAAAAATGCAGTGATAATAGTGGACTTACCTGCACCAGTTCTTCCAACGATACCAATCTTGTTGCATGGCTCCACTTCGAATGTAACATTTTTGATGACTCGAGGTAACTCTGGCGCATATCTAAGAGATACATCTTTCACAGAAATGGCACCTTTTTCTGGCCACAGCGCTCTGGGTGCAGTTTCCGGAATTTCATAGGGTGGTTCTTGGTCAATGTCCAAGTATTCCTGTAATCTCTCCACTGAGTTCATGTTCATCTCAACATTGGCGTAGAGTCTGACAATCCAAAGAGCACTCTCAGAGAACGCGATTGCATAAGACAAGGATAAACCGGCCAAACCAGCATCGATCTTTCCAATAGACAACATAATAAAGACAGCAGCAAAAAACATCACAAGTGACCCTACTGCATCGACTCTGAAGGAGAGCCATCTGTTGGCAACCCAGAGGTAAAAGAAGGGGCGGTTGTTTTCATCAATTGCCTTCAAATTCTGCTTCATGAATCTAGACTCAACTCCATAAGCTCTGATGGTGGCAACTCCGTTCAAGGACTCAGAAAAGTGCTGGTGGATTGGCGACTTTGTTATGCTCTCAAATCTCTTCAATTCTCTGGAGGCACTCACATAAAAGATTCCAACTAAATAGTACAAGAACGAAATAATGAACGCAAAAAAGAGGAATCCTGGAGTGATGAACGAAATGAGTACCAACGTAGAAACACAAATAACAACACACGAAAAGACACCCTCGGCAAATGGAGTCAATTCTTGGTCCACAGCCTCAATATCCTTCGAAAATCTGTTCATAATACGACCTTGGGGAGTCTTGTCAAAGAATCTCAACTTGGCATGTAACACAGTGGTCAATACATTCTTGAAAATTCTGTTGGAGGCCTTAATACCAGCGAAGAATGTGATAAACACTCTGATGCAAGCAAAAATCGAGTACGCGATACCAATGGCTCCGTACACAGAAATGTAGTACAATGTGGATTTCTCCTCCTTGTCCAATGTGGAAATGTAGTCGCTAACAGTCGAATTCATGAAGGACAGGTTGAAAATGCTCACCAAGATTTGGTATCCCCCTTGGAACACTCTCACAACAGGTTGTGTGATCGCCCCAAGCTCAACTCCATTGTAAACGGTTCCGATTGACTCAATGGACAACTCAGTGTGGACTCCGCTGTTGATAGACCATCTTCTCAACCAGAAGGATTGTAACATGTAAACGGCTTGAGAAATAGCAAATGTGGCAAAAATACTGAGCCAGATTGGCCAGCCACCAAATACCTTTGCATAATCAGCATACACTTTGTAGGCAACGACACCATCAGATTTGGCTTCTTCCTCAACCAATTTCCCATTGGTCTTGATGTTTTCACTGGCATTAGCTCCATTGAGAGTCTCTCCACCTTCACCAGCCAAAGCGGCACCGGAAGTAGCAGCTAAAATTTCGGCACTTTCGTTAGCTTCAGCAGCAGCCTTCAATTTCTTCTCAATAGTAGCAGTCTTTGCCTTCAAGTCAGCATTCTTATCATCCAAGCTTTGAAGGTTAGTAGTGGATTGCGATCTGGAGTTGATCACAGACAGCTTCACTAAGTCATCATCACCTAAATCACCGGTGTTAAGTAATTCTTCAGGAGTACCTTGAGTCTTTACTCTACCATTGTCCATTACAATGACCCACTCAGCCTTTTGAACAGTCAAGGCAACGTTGTGACTAACTAAAATACAGGTTCTTCCTTGCATGAGTGGACCTGAAATACAGTTTTCGTATATCCAAAGAGCGGTGTGTGAATCGACGGCAGATAAGCAGTCATCAAGTAAGACATGTCTTGAGTTCGAGTATAAAGCTCTTGCCAAGGACACTCTTTGTTTCTGACCACCAGATAAAGTAATACCCTTTTCACCGATTTCAGTGGCATCCCCAGCACTCAAGATTTCGAAATCTCTAACCAATCCACATGCATCAATAACCTTGTCGTACCTGTCTTGGTTGAAAGGGGCAGCAAACACAATGTTGTTTCTAATGGTGTCGTTCAACAACCAGGCTCCCTGTGAGCAGTAAGCGACAGATTCAGTAAGCCCTGTTCTTGGGTCAACGATGAGCTCATCACGGGGGATGATTCCAGGCAAAAAGACACTTCCACTAGTTAAATCCATTTCTCCCAAGAGTGCAAGCAAAAGGGATGTCTTACCGGCACCAGTGGCTCCGATAACAACGTTCAACTTACCGTCTCTGAATTTGATGTCGATATCTCTCAACTTAAAGTCATTCTTCTCAGCTTTAGAGTTCCAAGAAAAGGAAGCCTTCTCGAATCCAATGTATGGGCTGTTAGCAGTAACATCCTGGGCGGTATGGCTCAATTGGTCGTATTTCTTGGATTCATCTTCATTCAAGAAATCATCAACTCTATCAAGGGAAACCTTGGACTGAATAACAATGGCTGTCATATCACTCAACTGGTCAAGTGGCTGTCTCAAAAGAGAGAAAAGCGACAACGCAGTAAAGGCAATTGGTGGAGTTAAGGTCTTACCATCAATAATTGTGTAGCAATAGAAAGACAAGAATGTGATTAATGTTGGGGTCACGAACCAAATGAATGCACCTGTACACCAAAGAGCAGTTCTCACACTCAATTTGTACAACTCTTGGTTTCTCACTTCCATAATACTATCAAAAAACTTATTCTCCCATGAAAAAAACTTGATAATACGAATGGCCTGGAAAGTTTCGTTGAGCTTTTGAATACGCTTGTCAGTCACCTCAAGCATCTCCTTCTGGACAACACCGACCCAGGTGGCAATCTTGTAGTTAAGAGGCAATAAGACAATAATAGATATGGCACCAACAAGAGCACTCCATCCAAGAAGCTCGTAAAGCAAATAAATACAAATGAAAATCATAAGAATAGAACCAACAAAGAAATGGAGGTAACCACAAATTTCAGATACTTTGAAAGCATCGATAGCCATAAGGTTAATAATAGCACCAAGCTCCGCAGTTTTTGAGCCTTCTTCCTTAGACGACGAAGAGGAAGAGGTTGAGGCGTCGTCTTTCTTTGTAGTAGTGGCCCCTTCTGAATTTTCACTCTCAGTTCCAACTTCAGTCTCAGACTTTTCAGTTTCGCTGACTGTGATCTTTCTTCTTAATGCCTTTGCGTAAATTTCACCAATAATAATACTTTTCATTCTCAAGCAGACTCTTCTACCGATGAATAATGAACATCCAGAAGAGATACTATCCAAAATCTTTAAAGCAGGCATGGCAATGATGAAACACCAGGCCAAGTTCTTGGACTCGGTCTCAGGAGATTGGACGTATTCTAAGATTTTCTTGAGGAGCACAGACGGAGCAAAAACCAAAAGTGCCTCTAAGGTGGCCCAAAAAAACTGAGCGGCCAAAAGCCACTTGAAGTGAGAAAACAATTTCCACGTGAAGGATGTGGCCTTAGCACCTGCCTCGAATCCCTTAAGGATGGCCAAAGCATAGTCATCTTCGCGCAATCCCCAAATATCGTTCATTGTGAGTGGCTGCTTGTAAGCCTTCCAAATCATTGGGTCGAGCCACGAGAAGCTGACAAAGGAGAAGATGGACGAGACGTTCTCGGGAGACGGTTTTGCACCATCACTCGTGATGTACAATACAGATGGCTTGTCGCCAGTGGAAGAGCTGAAATTCAACACCAAGAGCACCAGTGCGAAAGCAAACTCGGCGATATAGTAGTAGCGAACGAGGTCACCACCATGGGTTGTGTGAATAAGTGCAGAACGGAAAGAAATCACAGTTGGGAACCAGTTGAAAAAGTAAAGAATAGTCGAGTGGAGCCAGAGCGAGGGCAAATAGAAACGAACACGCGATAAGTTGAAAACTCTGATGGTGACAAGCACAAAAATGTAAGACCAGAAGGCGATCTTGATGAATGGTACGTACTGGTAGTTGTGGAAGTATTGGTGAAGCTCGGATACAAGTAAAGTGGATATTTCAAGCGCAAGTGACAAAATCACAATGAGATATTCAATACAAACACGCAAACGGTCAATAGTATTCTTGTACACGAGGACAGAACGGCCATGAGGAGTACCGTCATCGTTTGTGTCTGGAAGTCTGCGAAGGTCGAAATGGCGTTCCTTGATACTGCCAGTCACAGCAGGCGTAGAAGCTGAAGCGCTTGGTGTACCACCAACAGTGTCGACAGCACCGTATATATCCGCATTAGTGATCAAAGGTTGACGTTCGTCCGAAGTGGTTACAGTCGATGCAGCAGCACCCTTGCGGTGCTTATACAAATAGATAGCGGACTTGGTGGATAGCACCGCAAACGAAGCCCCACCCACGATAAGAGGGTATATCCCATTCAAATAATAATTTCGGGTACAATTGGTGACATCGTCGAACAGCCACAAGTGGCAGGACGGTAATGACAGCATAATGTAGGGAAGCTGAATCGTTAAGTGAAAAAGAAAGGAAGGAAAAAAAAAACGCCAGAAGAAAGGGAGCATAAAAGAGAAATTATACAAGATGAGCTTGCAGACAGGGGGGTGTGCCGCTTAGGCGGCAGGATTACGAAACGGCCGAAATGGGGGGACAAAATGCAGTCTGCGGCTTTCTCGAGGCAAGGAATGCGAAACAGATAACAAGGAGAACAACCCCCAGCTCGCCTCATTCTGGTACTTATGTGTCCATTATAGAGTCAGGTGAAGAGTGTACTACACTGTGTGTAATACAAGAGAGTCTCTGGTAGGACAGAGATGGAGGGACGGAGAACAATCGAGGGTGTGCTTACCTAGGATGGCTGGGCACACAATTTTCGATGCGAAGCCAGTCGCCAAAAATGAATTTTTCATTGGCGTCGGAGTTTACAATGCACGCCTTGAGGGAAGTCGCCAGGCTTTACCCCAGCCGCGCATCGCTTCCCTTCATCTCTTCTGCGCCTATGAGTCAGAGCGTACCCCTCAGACAAGCAAGCAAATATAAACATACGTAATCAGCAGTACCTTAACTTATATGTGGGGTCGATGGCAAATGTAGTATTAGTCATAGGCATACTGATAAGACAGTTTTATGAACGTTTGTGGATTCTGAAAAACTGGCAACTTCACATGGTACTATGGTACTATGGGTTAATATCTTTCATCCTCTACAATTCGCTGCAAGTCAAATAACCGCAGATACTCTGATTATTCTCTCGTGTGCTTGGGACTGCCCCTGGGATATCTTTCCCTACTCCTTAGGCTTCATATAGTGCCTTATGCAGCCTACGCGAGCCACGCCTATTTCAAAAATTGTTGCGTCTTGCGTGTGGATATACCACTTGACTAAAGACCATGTGCAATAAATACCCTGTGCGATTAAAACCCTGAGCACTCCTGTAAGCGACTTCTTTATCACTTGTGCTAGCACCAATTCTTCTACCTACGCAAATACACTAACATGCGATGACTCCGTATTGTGGTACCACCACGAAGCCAGTGATAGCTGCGAATTGAGACTCATGCACGGCTCAATATTTTCCGCGGAATTAGACTTTTGGCAGTTTACTTATGCACAAAATGATAAGCGTAGACGAATAGACTGTATCCACAGTGTCAAGAAAGAGAAGGGTGAGCAAGAACGGTTCACCTCGTTATGTAATTAACCCAAGGCATTGATTGGAAGGGAGATGATGAGAAAACAGGTATTAAAAAATCTTGTACGCCGATAAATTAATTATGCCGTTCCTATTGCAAAATGCTACAAAAAAAAAGGCTTCACTAAATGTTTATCTCCTGATACTACATCGATACTGCGAGCATATTAACTTAAAGTACACATCGATCTTTACTTGCTCTTTGATGCTTCGCTTGCACTCAGACTGTTCACTCTCTCCACAAAAGTTGTTTGCGTGGTGTAGCAGAAGAGGTGCGGAAAATCTTGCTGTAATGTAAAACCCGTACACCGATATGCATATGCGTAGACGATGAGAATGGCGCTGGGCACCATATGCTGCGGTACGGCAACCCTACAAATCCGTTACTGTACAGTCTTATTATTTATGCTACTCTACCACTCTAATCTGCGGTCTTCTGGGTACCACGTAATAAACCAGTTCTTCTGGCGGCAATCAAACCGGCCTTTTGACCTGGGACGGCACCTCTAGAAATAGTGGAAGCCTTACCAATGTGCTGGTGGTTACCACCACCATGAGGGTGATCAACTGGGTTCATGGCCACACCTCTGGTCTTTGGCCAGGAGTTTCTCTTGACCTTGTATTTGTGGAAGGCTCTACCAGCCTTAAGCAATGGCTTGTCGATTCTACCACCACCGGCAACGACACCGATGACACCTCTGGCATCAGAAGAAAGAATCTTCTTGGCTCCAGATGGCAACTTGACTCTGGTCTTACCCTCGTCTGGGTTGTGTCCGATGATGATAACGTAGTTACCGGAGGTTCTACCCAATGCACCTCTGTCACCAGCCTTCTCCTCAACGTTGGAGACAATGGTACCTTCTGGCATGGATCCCAAAGGCAAGATGTTACCGACGTTCAAGGAAGCCTTCTTACCGGCGTAGATGAACTGACCAGTGTAGACACCTTCGTTAGCAATGAAGGTCTCCTCTCTGATCTTGTACTTGTATGGGTCACGGAAGGCAACCTTGGCAAGTGGAGCACCACGACCTGGGTCATGGATGATCTGCTTGACAACACCACGGATGTATCCGTGACGCTCGGCGTAGTCCAAGGTTCTCAACTTGGCAGCACCCTTTCTCAATCTGGTGTGCGAAGTGAAGATCGAACCAGCACCCTTTCTTTGATTACGAATAACTCTACCTGTAATGATGTTAGTAAGATGTCAGAGAAGGAAAAACGCAGCAAACAGAATAAGGGACGAAGAAAATGCCTTGAATCACATAATGGAAGCTCTGGGGGGACAAATTATCGAGTACCGGCTCAGTACACGGTGATCACCATATAAAATACCGATTTCTTCATAATGAAGCGTCTGATATATGTAGCAGTTCGTTTGCCTTGTGCTTGTCTGGACAGACTGGGACGTCATAGACAGACTGGTTTTTTTGTCTTCGTGGTGGTGATGGCGTGGTCTAAAAAAGCTCTGTTATTCTTCTCTCATGACTCGATTCTACGCCCTTGATTGCGCATATGTTGGCGGCCGGTGCCACACAACGTTTATACCAGCAATGACATACCCATTTTGTAATTAAGTCAGTGTACTATAAGAGTCAACTCTTCAAGAAAAGTGTGCAGGGCGTTGCTCTTTTTAGCGACAACGAAATTTTTTGCAGATTGTGTGCGCACACTAGCGAAGATTGGTGGTACTGGGTACACTTTCCTGCAGATTAGGTGAAAAATTCAATCACATGATCATTCAGGGCTAGGACCTAACCACATTGTGGCTGCAAACGAAGTACTTGGAACGAATGTTCAGGTAGTTAACGCCATTGAAATAATAAGTAGCGACTCTTAATGAGAACCAGTACATTTGGCCTGCGAAGCTTCTCCAGTAGGACACTACTTAGCACCTTGAGCCATATAGACGTGTAATTATACAATCATTTATTCAATAGCTTATATACACTTCTGGTTACACAGTGTATACCTTATCGAGTAACTTTTAGATCGGTTGGAATCCATTGGACCTCAGGAGATAGTGCTCATTTAAGAGGCATTGACTTCTGAAGCGGGTTCCTGTGGAGCTGCAACATCAGCCTCAGCATTGCCCTCCGCTTCTCCTTCTTCATCTTTCTTGGGCTCAGGGATTCTAGCGTCGATTGCAACATCAACCACGATGGTTCTCTCGTTGATTTCTTTGCCGTTGAATTCCTCGATAGCCTTCTTCTGCTGCTCCTCATCAGCAAGCTTCACAAAAGCAATACCCTTGTTCTTAGGTGGCTTACCCTGTGCCTTTTGCTTTTGCAAGATCTTGAAGGGTACCTTTCTGATAGGCACATGGATCCACACAGGCTTGTAATCCTTGAAGAGGGCTGTCAATGTTTTAACATTGACGTCAAACGCCAAGTTCGTGATGAAAATGGTGTCAGTAGACTTTGTTCCCTCCTCGAGCGGGAGCTTTGGCTTGCGTGTGCGCTTTTCCTTTTTCACAGCTGGTGTAGTTGCGACACCATCTTCAGTCCCCTTGGCGTCTTCAGTTGCAGCATCTGCACCATTGCTGGCACCGACAGAAGCTTTAGTCTTCTTCTTCTTCTTGGACTTGCTTGCACCATTGGCAGCAGGAGCAGTTCCATCAGTACCTACTTCTGTTGCAGAACCTTCGGCAGAAGAAGCAGCAGCGGCGGCAGCAGCAGCTTCAGCCTTCTTCTTCTCCTTGGCCGCAGCAGTACGGGCACGGTACTCCTCTAACTTCTTTTGCTTTTCTTCTTCAGTAGGAGGGGGCACAGCCTTCTTTACATAGACTTTGCGTCCCTTGAACTCCTTACCGTTGTAGTCTTCAATGACCTTGTCTGCGTCTTCCTTGGTCTCGAATTGAACAAACGCAAAGCCTAATGGCTTGCTCAAGATCTTTTTGCCACTGTATATGTTTTTGGTTGGGATATCAACTTCGGTGCTAGACAATTGTTAGTATTTGATTGGCATACTTCGAGGCGCAATTTGATTGCGTGGTGGATGTCGGAGAGAACCCGGCGTTTGCCACAAACTCCGCGCTCTTCCAATCGGTCCCCTACAACAACAAGAATACCTGGGGTAATCTGACGATAGTGAACCTGGGGCATTTGCGGCACAAAGGCAGTCTCCCTAAATGCATTGTCTCTCCAGGTGACCTCACCCGAATACACGCTGGACGCGTGCCTATTGCTGAAGGGGTATAAGAAGAAGGGATATACGTACACTTTCAAGCCCTGGAAAAGCTCCTTCAAGTCGTCCTCAGTGGCCTTGTAGTCTACATTACCAATGTAGATTCTTTCTTCGATAACTGGCTTGGTTTCAATGACAGACATGACTATTTAGCTGCGTGTGTTTTGTGGGAGAGGGAGGGATGGGGGAAGCGGGGGTTACGGGTGAACCTGTGGTGGTTGAGTGATTTACTTTATTGGCGTATTTGAAGGCTCACGAATGTAGACTAGATTGAGGGTTAGGTTTATACTTAGCAGTACGAGAGGATGGTATGCGTGGCTCGGGAGGTGGTGGCTAGTGAGAGAAGCCAGACGCAGGGCGGTCGGGAGGCGAAGCGTGCCGGGAGGGGCTGCGAGTGTGGGCAGGTGGTCGTGGTGGAAATTCAGACGCATTTCCTCTTTGGGCGTGTCACGTGATAGATTATTGTCCACACAAGTTCGATTGCAGCCGTATGAACACTGGTCCCATGGTAGGAGAACGGCAACTACTGAGCTTACTGGGCGTTATTCGCTTTACTACAAGGGGTATATACAGAAGTAGTTACACTCCAATACACGAGAAGATACCTCTACTCGTGAGTGTTTGCCAAAATGCGTGTGACTGTAAGGTTGCGAATTGACGCACGATGTGCGGCATGACACGGTCGGGGCGCACACCTCCAATCGCGACAAATGTGTTGCGCGAGAGCGTAAGAGGGCGGATGCAAAAGTGTATGGAGAATCAGTGAAAGCAGCCAATAATGCAAAACAAGTGATGCTGCACCGAAGTGAGGGAGCGAAAGATAATTCTGTGTACAACGCAACACCAATAATACTGTTGTGGTGAACAGACTCTCTTATACCCTACATATACTCCTTAAATACTATGTTTATTTATATTTTTTGTGAGACGATTCTAATATGTTGCGACTCATCAGAACGTCCTTCTGAATGACAAGACGAGATGAGACGGAGGTTTATGAGTGGTTGTAGCGCAAGGCGACTGTGGATGAAAAAATCACGTGACCACGCAATCCAACATACACATGAGAGCAAAGACTGCCCCTTTACTGTTTTCTTGCTTTTCTTTAATGATGATACGAGGGGAAACCATGTCGAAGGCCGTTGAAGCTTACTTCAACTTGTAGAACAACTTTGGAGCAGCACAATCGTTGATACAGTGTTGCAAGTGGAAGAACTCCTCCACACAGTCCTCCTTGTAGTGCTTGTGCTCGTAGTCTTCTTCTTCCATTTCCTTGGTGACTCTTTCGACACATTCGTGGAAGTGGTGGAGGTGTGGTTTACATGCGGAGGTCTCGGCGCACTCGTCACGCAACTCGTCCAATGGGTCCTTTAACTCATCTTCATCGTCCTCATCGTCGTCTTCATCCTCTTCCTCTTCGCCTTCTTCGTTCTCGTCGTCTTCCGTAGCGGTGGCAGCGTCGTCTTTGGCTACTGGGGATTCGACTGCGAGTTCTTCTTCTGGCTATAAGAAATGTTAGTACGGAAAACAGGGGACATCATACCATTTGACAGTGCAGAGTTCGCGCTAAGAGACTCTGCTGTTTTTTGTAAGGATATTGAATCCTCTCTCACAGTATCGCGCATTGCTAGTGGGTCCAACTTCAACACACGGGGCTCACTAAAAGCGACACACACTTTGCGGGTGACTGGATATACTCTGGAGACAGGCCCCAAAGACCAATGGACAGGAGTAAGCTGTACAAGTGGCGTCTTTGAGTGTTGAATGGGGAATATGGAGTGCATATGGGGCCATGTATCATAGTAACTCCTGGTGTCATATGGACTTAACGTTTCCTTGTAGAAGCTAGCGTGTTGCTAAGCAAATTGTTGTGGTACATACCTCTTCAGCATAGACGGCTGGAAGCGCGTATTCAACCAAATCTCTTAAGAATGACATTGTGTGCTGTGTAGTGGAAGGTTGAATGAGGAGTTCTAGCGTAACAGAACAGTCGATTTTGAGTTTTGTATATGGCTGTGAAAAATCATAATCGAAAAAAGGTAGCGCTAATTGGCTAGAGCGACCCAGTTACCCGGCAGCTACCATGCAGGTCACGCTTAATGCCAGAGATTATGTATCTTTCTTTTTTTTGATGTAACGGAGGCATATTCAGAATGAGAGTTGGCTCGTACATGGTTGGGTACGAGTGAGGTATCTATTGTAAGGTATCCCTACTACATGGTTTTTAATGGTAGTATTTCGCATGGTCCTCTCGAAGGTGTCTCTTTGCCAATCAGGCCTCTCACGTGACATATTTTGCAACCTCCGCCTGAAGGTAGGCACTTCAAATGATATTCATATGAAATGAGGCAAATAGCTACTTTACTAGAACTATGCAGATATTAGAGATGCCAAGGCAATATTTAATGGAGGCGGAGCTATCTATCGCGCCATACATTATGGTTTGGACTAACCACTGCATACTTCTTTCTACTGCGCGGCTGCAAAAAGTTTTCTACACTCTTTCTGACCTCAAAGGTTTCGAGAACAAATTTACCGGTTTGCTTGGTTATCCGCTACGAAGATTTGAAGGCTTCTACAACCTTGTCTTCTTCGCTTTTATCCAAGTTGAATAATGAGAATAAAACCCCGAGGCTCTATTGATTCTTTTGAAAACCACTGGATTCTACCAAATGAATAAGCTAGGCCAATGTCTGTAGGCTGGCAATCGCCCTCTCTCTATATAACTGTCTCTTATAATATGAGTATTAGATTTCTTAATCGAGGCACTCTCATATACTTAACTCTTATACTTAAGTACTACTCACTGTTAAATTTAAGTATACAACCTAACGAAACAGCGTGAAACCTCCCAGCGTGAAACCTCCCTACAGACACCACTTTCTATACTTAAAAAAAATTACCTATCTGTCTTGATCAAGGAAGGGGTGCTTCTAGAAACCCATAAAACATCAGTTTTAGCCCGATGACGGCAACTTCTTTTGTTTATGCTGCCCAAGCTGAATGGGAGCCTTTGGGGTCTTTATCTTATGCAAAAGTACTACAAGTAAAGTTAAGTTGAACTACTTGTTTGCTTCATAGTGCTTCGGGCACGATCTCTGAAACTCCCCGGCTGGAAACGACGTCAGAATTTCGCCAAAGAATACTCTTTCCGCTCTTATTTCTTCACAGCGGATGTTCCAGTATATGTCTCCTGGGCAAAAATGGACAGAAGAGGCGGTAAACTAACATCTCAGAACTTCGGCTAATAATTTAAGAGCCCGACCTTAAAAATCTTTTCAATACGGTCATAGGTACAGGCATCTGCCCCCTGCTGTTTTTAGGTCGGCTAATGGCGGCTATGAAAACCCAATACTATGCTGTTTTACATGAGTATCTTCAGTTACCCGAAGAAGTCAAGATCGAACCAAATGAGTTATGCCTCGTTTCAAGAGGCGCTTTTATCAGGCGTGAACTAGCATTTCCCAGTAGACAATGCACCCATGTAAAGCAGATTTCATCCCAAATAGTGCGAGGCAGGGAGGCAAGAAACCTTGAAACAAAAAAATAGCATCTGGCGATGCTTGAGCTTGCCCTAAAGTGCCGCTCCCGAAGTGTCACTTTGCAAAGTGACTATAGCAAAAGTATTGTTCGAAGTCACACAACATTCACAGTGAACAAGCGTGCTCTATTGTTTAGATATTTTTTAGTAGGACCCAGTGTAATATATGAATAACTTTATTTATGCTACTTTAACATACAATTCCTAATCGTGCGGCACCACCGAATCCTGGCTGAAAAGAATGTTCCGCCGACCAATATTATATGTGGATATGCCTTCACTCATTCAATATTTTATAGCTGCAGTCGGTGAAAAGCTCTTTATGCCACTACAGCAACATCGAACCAAGATCTCTTCACCTAGATTGTCAGATCCAAAAAAATCTTTGTACGGGGAATATCTATTAACAATAGCGGAGAAGGGAAGGATAATGTCCACCATCACCCCACAATCACAGTATACGTGGTTCTCTTGAATTACGGCTCTAAATTCGTATATTGGGGTTACTAATGTGATTATGAACCAGCCTAAACTGCAGTATAGGGTAAACTAAAATAATACTCACTGCAGAACAAAGGCGAGTTGGAGAGCTCCCCAGTCTATACAGTCACCGAATCAATTATTCTCTTATTCTCTTCGCCTCAGGCTCGTGAGTTTTGTCAACCTTTACGTTCTTTACGCTATTGTTAGATGCATGGTCGCTAATATGAGGATTGATGCACGCCGCCTTTTTAATGCTACTGAGAGGGTCTATCACATTTGTATGAAATACGGGTGCTATATCGCCCAGGGTTGGCTCATGAGGAATGTATACGCCAATCCTGAAAGAGCCATACTGACAGTATTTCAATTCCCTGGCAGCAAATATTGACAAACATTGAGTTGTTCCTGTTGGAATTTATTTATAAAAGCTGCAAGAGAATCGTATAAAATATTCGCAGCGAATGTTCTATTTTGACTAAAATAGCCTTGTTTCGCCCATTTTAGGACAGAAGAACACCCTGGATGCCCAGATATGCCTTCTTTTCTGCATCTTGAAAGTTCTATGACAGCACTCGGAGTATCTGTGCGTGTAACAAAACCTACAACGCTTTAACACCCTAAATTTATTTTTTAGATTATTTTAGCGAATGTATATCCAAGCTCGCATAAAAATATACGCTCGAAAATTAAATGAAATGTATGCAGGATGCAACACCTACCTTTGCGTAAATGGAATCTACAGAAGGCACAAAGAAGGAAACTTAACCATCATGCATTAAACATCACTGGTACATCGCCCTGATCCTCAAAATCAATGAAAAGGTGTAATACTCGATACCCGCTATCCTTCGTAAGTGTACGATCAAGGTCTGATCGTTCGTAATAGGGTCGTACCCAACTAAGGAAGCACGATTGTTTATTCACAAGCACCAATTTTCATGATGGGGAGGGGAACAGAGATATATAAACTGAAGATAGACTTTTCATTGTTTCGATTCTTTGATGCGCGCTTGCAAGGTGTCCGTGAACGCCTTTACCCCCCTCCTCCACCTCCAAGCTAATGTATTCTCTTCGTGTTTTCCCAATCCTTTTAAATAACAATCCTGTCGCACGTCAGAGGCTTCCTGGAAGCGTTTACCTAGTGAATGAAAAACCGAGAGAATGAACCCCATCCCTAGAAGCTCCGCATCTTGGATCCATACATATTACCCCATGTAAAAACGGAAGTACTTCTTTAGAAGATGAACAAGCGAGGAAAGTAAAAGAGAGGCTTAAGAGTTTCTGCATCAAAAATTTCTGCGACGCTGGGTGAGTAAAATTGCTGCAAAAAAGAAATTAGTAGTTGCGGCATGGGCTGAGAGAGAGACTAGTATGTTTTGTGGGTCGACACCATCACACATTCCCATCTATTCACGAACATACACTTTCGTATCTGCTTAAGAATATGTATATATATATATATATACCCCCTAATCCCTAGCTTTGGGATTTGCTGTCACAGAATACCAGAAACACCACGTTCGCCGCCATGAAATTGAGAGATACTTGGAGCTTATTGTTGACAATATCAGCAGTATCAGCTCAAACTATATCTACCAACACTGTCAGTAATGGGAGTCCAATCTATTTGGGAGACATTAATATCGATCCCAATGTTTATTGGTCTATCTTCAATAGTCCAGTGAATAACTTTGTTGGAAATGTGAATCTTTCCCCTGGAAGTGGGTTTTACATCACAGATGATAACCCTTTGCTTTCACTTGAGGTTTCATTTAATAGCCAGTTGGGCACCCTTACTAATAATGGCGGTACTATTGCCTTCAACTCCTTGAATGGTATTGGTGGCCCAGTGTACAACTTGGTTGCTGCTTCCTTTTCTAACACAGGAAACATATTTTTTAACTCTATTGGAACTACAATTGGTTCCACGTACGCAATCAGTTCGGTCAGCTGGAACAACAGTGGTTTAATTTCTCTTACCCTGGACACCCTTGCTACGGGACCTGCAATCTTGGGTAGTGTAGGTTTCCCAATAACCAATAACGGTCAGATCTGTTTGAAAGATCAGATATGGGAACAAACTACTATCGTCCAGGGATCTGGATGTGTCGACGTTGGAACTCAAGCCAATCTCTGGATTGCCAATTCTTTATTGTCTTTTGACCCAAAGCAAACAATTTACTTGAGTACCCCATCATCATCTCTCCGAGTAGAGTCGCTCTCGTTTTCACAAACGTTTTTAGTCTCCGGATTCGGTGGAGGAAATGTGATTGGATTGAGTTTACCAATTACTGGAAGTAACTACAACGCGGCTACAGGTATTCTCACACTTTCTACCGGAATCCCACCTTTTCAGTTAAGCCAGAAATTCAAAATTGGTTTGGGCTACAATCCAGCTCTTTTCAAGGTAGTAAATTACAGTTACGGAACTATCTTTGGTACAGTAGTGAATGGCGGATTCACTTATAATGGACCAGTTCCCGCTACATCAACTCCACACACCGCGTGCAGAGCTTGTATACCAATCCCGGCCGCTCCTAGGGGACCAACCTTAATAACCACTGGATGGACTGGCACTACCACGTCAACTAGTACAATCCTTCCCTCCTTCTCTGGTGACCCAACTACTACTGAAGTGTTCACTCCGTGGGGACCAACTTTGATCACTACTGGATGGACAGGTACTACCACCTCTACCAGTGTGATCTTGCCTGCTGTCTCTGGGAACCCAACCACCACTGAAGTATTCACTCCATGGGGACCAACTTTGATCACTACTGGATGGACAGGTACTACCACCTCTACCAGTGTGATCTTACCTGCTGTTTCTGGTGACCCAACCACCACTGAAGTGTTCACTCCGTGGGGACCAACTTTGATCACTACTGGATGGACAGGTACTACCACCTCTACCAGTGTGATCTTACCTGCTGTTTCTGGTGACCCAACCACCACTGAAGTGTTCACTCCGTGGGGACCAACTTTGATCACTACTGGATGGACAGGTACTACCACCTCTACCAGTGTGATCTTACCTGCTGTTTCTGGTGACCCAACCACCACTGAAGTGTTCACTCCGTGGGGACCAACTTTGATCACTACTGGATGGACAGGTACTACCACCTCTACCAGTGTGATCTTACCTGCTGTTTCTGGTGACCCAACCACCACTGAAGTGTTCACTCCGTGGGGACCAACTTTGATCACTACTGGATGGACAGGTACTACCACATCTACCAGTGTGATCTTGCCTGCTGTTTCTGGTGACCCAACCACCACTGAAGTATTCACTCCATGGGGACCAACTTTGATCACTACTGGATGGACCGGCACTACCACCTCTACCAGTGTGATCTTACCTGCTGTTTCTGGTGACCCAACCACTACTGAAGTATTCACGCCTTTGTTGACGGACACTTCCAGCGCTTCATCATCTATAGATGCTTCCAGTGCTTCTTCATCAACAGACACTTCCAGCAGTTCCTCATCAACAGACACTCCCAGCGCTTCGTCTTCGACGGAAGCTTCCAGCGCTTCGTCTTCGACAGACACTTCCAGCAGCATCTCATCGACAGATGCTTCTAGTGCTTCATCTACGGATGCTTCCAGCAGTATCTCATCGATAGACACTTCCAGTGCTTCTTCATCGACAGACACTTCCAGTGCTTCGTCTTCGACAGACACTTCCAGCGCTTCGTCTTCAACGGATGCTTCCAGCGCTTTGTCTTCGACAGAAACTTCCAGCAGTATTTCATCGACAGACACTTCCAGCGTTTCGTCATCGACAGACACTTCCAGTGCTTCTTCATCGACAGACACTTCCAGCGTTTTGTCTTCGACAGATGCTTCCAGCAGCGCTTCTTCATCGACGGATGCTTCTAGCAGTGCCTCATCAACAGACACTTCTAGCACTCCTTCCCCGACGGATGCTTCCAACATTTCCAGCAGTAGTGTTTCTGTGCTGACAGATGTCCCTACCATTCCATCATCGTCATCTACAGCAAGTACCACCCCTGAGATAACAACCGGATGGAGCGGCACTACCACTTCGTTTTCTACCATTTTACCCACAGTTTCAGGTGAACCAACAACGATTGAGGTACTCACTCCATGGGGACCAACTTTGATCACTACTGGATGGACCGGCACTACCACCTCTACCAGTGTGATCTTACCTGCTGTTTCTGGTGACCCAACCACCACTGAAGTGTTCACTCCATGGGGACCAACTTTGATCACTACTGGATGGACCGGCACTACCACCTCTACCAGCGTGATCTTACCTGCTGTTTCTGGTGACCCAACCACCACTGAAGTGTTCACTCCATGGGGGCCGACTTTGATCACTACTGGATGGACTGGTACAACTACCTCTACCAGTGTGATCTTGCCTGCTGTCTCTGGTGATCCAACCACCACTGAAGTATTCACACCATGGGGACCAACACAAATTATCACTGGATGGACCGGCACAACAACTTCTGTCTCAACTCTCTCGCCAGCGGTTTCTGGAGACCCAACCACCGTGGAAGTTTTCATTCCATGGGGACCAACTGAAATTACTACTGGATGGACCGGTACAACCACCTCTACCAGTGTGATCTTGCCCACTGTATCTGGACAGCCTACTGTGACTGAGGTGTTCACACCATGGGGACCAACTGAAATCACTACTGGTTGGACCGGTACAACCACCTCTACTAGTGTGATCTTGCCCACTGTATCTGGACAGCCTACTGTAACCGAGGTGTTCACACCATGGGGACCAACTTTGATCACTACTGGATGGACAGGTACAACCACTTCTACCAGCGTGATCTTGCCCACTGTGTCTGGACAGCCTACTGTAACCGAGGTGTTCACACCATGGGGACCAACTTTGATCACTACTGGATGGACAGGTACAACCACTTCTACCAGTGTGATCTTGCCCACTATGTCTGGACAGCCTACTGTAACCGAGGTGTTCACACCATGGGGGCCAACTTTGATCACTACTGGATGGACAGGTACAACCACTTCTACTAGTGTGATCTTGCCCACTGTATCTGGACAGCCTACTGTGACTGAGGTGTTCACACCATGGGGGCCAACTGAAATCACTACTGGATGGACAGGTACTACCACCTCTACCAGCGTGATCTTGCCTACTGTATCTGGACAGCCTACTGTAACCGAGGTGTTCACACCTTGGGGACCAACACAAATTATCACTGGATGGACCGGTACAACAACTTCTGTCTCAACTCTCTCGCCAGCGGTTTCTGGAGACCCAACCACCGTGGAAGTATTTACACCATGGGGACCAACTGAAATCACTACTGGATGGACCGGTACAACCACTTCTACCAGCGTGATCTTGCCCACTGTATCTGGACAGCCTACTGTGACTGAGGTGTTCACACCATGGGGACCAACTGAAATCACTACTGGTTGGACCGGTACAACCACCTCTACCAGTGTGATCTTGCCCACTGTATCTGGACAGCCTACTGTAACCGAGGTGTTCACACCTTGGGGACCAACACAAATTATCACTGGATGGACCGGTACAACAACTTCTGTCTCAACTCTCTCGCCAGCGGTTTCTGGAGACCCAACCACCGTGGAAGTATTTACACCATGGGGACCAACTGAAATCACTACTGGTTGGACCGGTACAACCACCTCTACCAGTGTGATGTTGCCCACTGTATCTGGACAGCCTACTGTAACCGAGGTGTTCACACCTTGGGGACCAACACAAATTATCACTGGATGGACCGGTACTACCACCTCTGTCTCAACTATCTCGCCAGCGGTTTCTGGAGACCCAACCACCGTGGAAGTTTTCATTCCATGGGGACCAACTGAAATTACTACTGGATGGACCGGTACAACCACCTCTACCAGTGTGATGTTGCCCACTGTATCTGGACAGCCTACTGTAACCGAGGTGTTCACACCATGGGGGCCAACTGAAATCACTACTGGATGGACAGGTACTACCACCTCTACCAGCGTGATCTTGCCTACTGTATCTGGACAGCCTACTGTAACCGAGGTGTTCACACCTTGGGGACCAACACAAATTATCACTGGATGGACCGGTACAACAACTTCTGTCTCAACTCTCTCGCCAGCGGTTTCTGGAGACCCAACCACCGTGGAAGTATTTACACCATGGGGACCAACTGAAATCACTACTGGTTGGACCGGTACAACCACCTCTACCAGTGTGATGTTGCCCACTGTATCTGGACAGCCTACTGTAACCGAGGTGTTCACACCATGGGGGCCAACTGAAATCACTACTGGTTGGACCGGTACAACCACCTCTACCAGTGTGATCTTGCCCACAGTATCAGGACAGCCTACTGTAAACGAGGTGTTCACACCTTGGGGACCCACTTTGATCACTACTGGGTGGACCGGTACTACCACTTCTACCAGCGTGATCTTGCCCACTGTATCTGGACAGCCTACTGTTACAGAGGTGTTCACTCCCTGGGAAGTAACTGCTGTCACAAGCAGTTGGATAGGTACCACCACTGCATACTCAACTGTATTACCGACTACCTCGGGTGAACTAACCAGCACTGGAGGAATCACATTGACTCGTCTGAATGCACCATTTTATTCAAATACGACGTCAGCCAGAACACAAGGAATAGATACTACATTGACTACTAAATGGGTAGACACAATTTTAGGTTCTCCCATTACCAGTAGTTGGTCTGATATTGGTTCTAGCTCAACTACTCGTGTAGGATCAACGTCAACGTCAACCTCAGATTCACTCATAAACGCAGGCTCCGGTTCGAGTGATGGCTCAGGCACAGGAGTAGCTCCAGATTCAGGGGCGGGCTCTTCCGCAGACTCAGGAACAACCCCAGGAGTAGTACTCGGATTAAGTTCGGGCTCAAGTACTGGCTCAGGCACTGGAGCAAATCCAGACGCTGGCGCAGACACTAATCCAGCAGGCACAATCGCAGGTACAGGATCTGGATCAAACTCGGGCACAGGCACAGGCACAGCTTCAGCTGTATCAACCTCAATTGATGGCCACAGGCCTGTACCAGCTGTTTCGACATACGGAAACAGTGGTGCTGTGAATCATGCACCAAAAATCATCAGTATTCTTTTCGTTTTGGCGTCTTTTTTTTAACTTGAAATCCCAGCTATTTCCATTTGCAACTATCTGCACTGTGCAGACAAACTTTGATCATTTACAACAACAACAAATACTTCAAACCTCCGAGTCTTCACGCCTTTCTACTTATATATATATATCTTATTTCGCTTGCGTTTCTTCTTAATTAACGTTATCTATACCTCCTGTAAATAGATAGCCAGCACCATTTTATGCTAAAAGTAGGAAGGTTCTCCAGGTTGCTATGTAAAAAAGGATTGTATTTCACTTGAGCCTAACTGAGTTCCTTGTAACTTCGTTAGCGTATAAGAAAAAGAGTCTACTATGTTTTTGTTTAATATTAGTATGATACAAAAGCGCGGCAGTCGATTGTACTGTGGTATATATGAGGTGAGTTTTGTATGTCCATAGAATATTTTGTAAGTCTCAGTCCAACTAACTGTTGATACTGCAGTTGTCCGGCTTAGAGATATTTGCGGCTCAACAGTAGGCGTTGGCGTACTATTCAACACACACACACACACATACACACACATATATATAACAGTAGAGGGATGATTGTCAACGGTTTGCAGCCAAGCGCTATTGCACTTCACGTGATGAATTCTACTTGGGCTGCAAGTGATAATCTTAAAACGACATTTGCAGGGTTCTCAGCTTCAACCATGTCTTCCAGAGACATATATCAGGCTACATTTCTAGCGAATGGTACATACTTTTTTGTATTCACATACGTAAAGTGGATTAGTAGAATGTTGATGTTTGAACAAGGAAATGCAATTAAGCAGCAACATCCATGGTCTTAGCTCTCTTTGCCTTCTTCTCGTTGGACTTAGATCCCATAATACCACCACCCCAGTGTCTTCTGGAGTCCTCGTACTTGTCAATGAAGTTAGCGTTGATGGTAGAAACCAACTTGGCCAACTCAGCCTCGTCGGCAGAGTTAACCTCAGTCAATGCGGCAACAGAGGAGGTCTTCTTGTGAACTAAAGTTCCCAATCTGGCCTTACCCTTCACAATGGCGTAAGGAACACCCATCTTTCTGCACAAAGCTGGCAAGAAGACGACCAATTCAATTGGGTCAACGTCGTTGGCAATCAAAACCAACTTGGCCTTCTTGTTCTCAACCAAGGAGACAACGTGGTTCAAACCGTACTTGACAACAACTGGCTTTGGAGAAGCATCCTTGGCAGACTTACCCTCGGCAACGGCAGCGGCCTCCTTGGTCAATCTCTCCTTCTTCTCAGCAGCAGTCTCAGGTCTGTACTTGTTGAAGAGCTTCAAGGTTTGGGCAGCAGTGTTTCTGTCCAAAGTGTTCTGGAACTGAGAGATAGCAGGAGGGACCTTCAATCTCAAAGACAAGATCTTCTTTTGTCTCTGCAATCTGACGTATTCAGGCCACTTGACGAATCTGGACAAGTTTCTCTTTGGCTGAACAGCCTGGCCAATACCGAAGTTCTTTGGGGTAGCATCGATAAGAGGGTTCTTAGCGGCAACAGTCTTGGACTTGTTAGCCAATGGGGCTGGGGCGACCTTCTTTCCTTTTGGAGCCATTTTTGTACTAGTAGGTGTTGAAGAGAGGAGGTAAGCGTCTTTTTTTGCAGCGTGAAATTTTTTTTGTACGTATTGCAACTGCGAGCGAACAAGAGTGGGTGCACGGATGTTTTGAGCCATGTACTGAAAAATCGGCGATGGCGAGCACTGCAGACAACTCTTTTGGCCAATAGAGTACTGCACATCACATCTTGCAAGGTGCACGTGAACAGTGACTGCGTTTTTTGAGAGTTTTGCAGCCAACTACTATCACTCTCTCTTACAAAGCCATTAAGTTTCTTATATATTGATTAAATCTATCACCAACTAAACATTGTTCACATCTCTAGTGCCTGGCCTCAAATTCGTCTCCCACATCTTCCTGGTCTGATTTCAATTTGTACTTTTTGAAAGCTGACCTAATTTGACTAAGCAAGTTTTCATCAACTGCTTTATTCTGATCAACTGATCCTTGAGATTGTGAAGGCTCGAGATCATTGAAATGACCACTCTTATTGACCTTACTAGTTATGTTGTTGAAGCCAGTGTTTAATGTAGGAATTTCAGACGAAGCTCTCTCATCATCGTCGTCCAAATCGAGTGAGTTAATGGTTAAGTTTAAAAGTGACTTACCTGACTTTCTTCTCATTAATCTCCCTGGGAAGGGACCTGCCTTTGGATAGTACTGTTCAATCTTTACATCTTCATTTCCTCCTTCTGCACTTGAAGCAGCAGTTACTTCACTTTGATGAAGCAAAACTGAGGAAGACCTTCTACTTCCTGGAGTTCTTGGTGTCTTGGGGATTCTACAAGAAGTTCCATTGTCGTGGATCCACTTTGCAACTGTAGCAGTCCATCCACATTGATGAGAGGCACCCAAGCCTCTACCAGTATCACCATCAAAGTACTCATAAAATGGAACGTAATCTTTAAACAACTCGTCGCGGTTGAGAAGCTCATTGTCACCGTTGCATGCTCTATCACCATCCTCGTCTGGCAAAAACAAATGCATCAACCTGTATTGAATTTCTTGTGCACATTGGGCTAAGTTCAAAAAGTCCCCAGAACCCTTCGGGCATTCAACCTTCAACTCTGGGCCGTAGTACAAGTAGAATCTCTGAAGTGCTTCAACCAACAAAAAGTTAACTGGGAACCAAATAGGACCTCTCCAGTTCGAGTTCCCGCCAAACATTCCTGAATCAGACTCGCCAGGTAAATACGCAACTTTATACTCTTGACCATTCACTTGCATGGCAAATGGGTTCTTCTCATGGTACTTTGACAATGATCTGATACCATAGGGAGACAAAAACTCTTCTTCATCAAGCATCCTTTCCAAAATGCTTACTAATCTATCCTTGTCAACCAACGCCAAAAGTAATCTTTCTCCCACACCCCTTGATTCCATCAGAGCAATGTTACGTTCAGCCACGGACTTTCTATTTTCGATAAACCACTCCAATCTCTTTTTGAAAGATGGATATTTGTCTAACAATTCAGGCTCCAAAGTTAACGATGCATACAATGGAATCAACCCAACAAGTGACCTCACGGGCAAGCTTTCTGCTTGTCCATTACCAAAAGTGATGGAATCATAGTAAAACTTATCCTTTTCGTCCCACAATGATCTCGCTGTAGCCTCCTTATCATCAGGAGTGGCACCTCTGAATGTCATTGCATCGGCAATCAAGAGAAAATGTTCAAAAAATTTGGAAGCAATGTTTTCATAGACAGGCCTCGTCTTTGCCAACTCCAAAGCAATGTTCAACATTTGCAACGAGAAGAAGGCCATCCATCCTGTCGAGTCCGCCTGTTCTAAATTGCCACCAGTAGGCAAGGGCTCAGATCTGTTGAAAATACCAATATTATCCAAACCCAAGAATCCTCCTTCAAAGATGTTGTTCCCTCCTGAATCTTTTCTGTTGACCCACCATGTGAAGTTGATCAAGAGCTTTTGGAAAACGGTTTCCAAAAAGTCCAAATCCTCAACACCATACATTTTTCTTTCAATCTTGAATATTCTGAACGTAGCCCATGCGTGAACAGGTGGGTTCACGTCTGAAAAGTTCCACTCGTATGCTGGTATCTGTCCGTTAGGGTGCATGTACCATTCTCTGGTTAGTAAATCGATCTGCTTCTTGGCAAAGTCGGGATCAATCATAGCCAATGGGATACAGTGGAATGCGGTATCCCAGGCAGCGAAAAATGGATACTCCCACTTGTCAGGTAATGACAAAATATCGTCAATGTACAAATTTTGCCAATCTTTGTTTCTTCCGTTGGCTCTGTTCATTGGCGGCTTGGGGGTATTTTTGTCACCATGTGACCAGTAATTGTGCACAAAGTGGTAGTACTGCTTTGTCCACAACAATCCTGCAAACGCCTGCCTTTGCACTTGTCTAAGATCGTCCGAGATGGGCAATGGCGAGATCTTCCAGTAGAATGCATCAGCTTCATCTTGACGGCGTGTGAAGGTCTGATCTAAAGCATACTCGTCGATATCCTGTTCTGGATGTTTCGACAACTTGTATCTAATGGTGACGTAGTCATTGGCAGGAACCAGGTCAAACTTAAACCATGCACATGCCTTTGTTCCCTGCTTCTCTGGGTTGATGACATCCTCTTTTTCTTCAATTATATGGTCATGGAAGGCATCCTTGACATACTTGTAAGCGTTTTCTTGCCCGTACAATCTTTGCGTATTGGTCTCGTTTTCAGTGAACAACAAATCGGGCTCAATATCTGGCAGTGATTCCTCAAATCCAGGAGCTGGAGCAAATGTCAAGTACCTAGCACCACCCAATTTTTGGTGGTCAATTTTGATGGAGTTGCCGTCGTGCTCGCTCATGCTTGGCTTGTTTTTGTGCTTGTACTCCTCGGTTCCCCATGCCCACGTGTTTCTGAAAACAACGTGGGGTAAAATGTGCAAGGGAGCCGGTTCATTGGAACGATTGTACGCAGTGATACGAAAAACCAACTCTTCTGGATCGTCGTCCAGCTTGGCCACTTCAAAGACAACGTCAAAGTACTTGTTGTCGTCAAAGATTCCAGTGTCGGTGATCTCGTACTCCTTTTCCAAACGAGACCTCTTACCATTTTCATCGATCAATTGCTGGTAGGGGAACTTTGCTTGAGGGTACTTATACAAATACTTCATATAGGAGTGTGAAGGAGTATTGTCCAAATAGTAGTACATCTCCTTGACATCTTCTCCGTGATTTCCTTGGGAATTGGTGACACCGAAAAGCTTCTCTTTCAAAATGTCATCTTGCCCGTTCCAAAGTCCCAACAGCAAGCATACCATCTGATGGGTGTCTGAAACACCGGCTAACCCATCTTCACCCCAACGATATGCTCTCGATCTGGAGTGTTCAAAGGGAAAATCCAGCCAGGCGTCACCGTCATGAGAATAATCTTCTCTGACCGTAGCCCATTGTCTCTCACCTAAGTAGGGACCCCAATGTTTCCAATACTTTTCACGCTTTCTATTTTGGAGGAGTCTTTGCTCCTCCGCAGTCAACTCGGTGATATCAGTCATGGTTGCTTCCCCGATAAGAGAATATTGTGAGAGTATTTTATTCAAAAGAACGCAACCTACTTAATTGAGCAATTCCTCCTTTTATACACTTCACAAAAAGTTCAATCCCTTAATACTTGTGATACCTTGAATGGATTAATAATTTTTAGCAATGCGCTCTTTTTTTCTCTCCTTTATCGATCTGCCACCACATCCGCCTCCCGTTTCTCTCTCCGACTCCTGGTAATTTTTCCTGGACTGCAGAGAGCATGCAATGGAACATATTCGTATTATGCGCTGAGCGTGAGCGGCCTATTCTCCCCACACGCAGTGTGGGGCTGTTCTTGAGTCCTGCTGCACCGCGTAGCCTCGTTTGAAGTGTGTGTTCCATCAGTTACAAGTTGGTGATATACACCTGTAGTATATCTTCCTCATTTTTGAACCAAACCTGTGCTTCAGCTCCTGGATGCGTGGACTGGAATGGTCCGGAATATTTTGGCAACCATTGAAGTCCGTCCCGTTTCTTTTCTTATTCTGCACTTTATTTTTTGTTATTGCATTTTTTTGTAGCAATTCGCTGCACGTTCATGCTTCGCGCGCGCCAGGACTAGCAATTGCTCCCGCAGATCGCTCGCGATACACGGCGAAGGATGTTCCAGGCGAAGAATAAGTGGCCATTCAGAATATTTTCAGGAACAATAATTACGGACAGCGACGACTAGGACCAACAATTCTTGACCCAAGATAGATATCACATCAGGAAATTGTTTGTTCTGCACGTACGGGAGGTTTATCCTTCTTTGCTAAAAGGAAAGATGGCGGAAAAACTGATATCCGAGTCGAGTTTCACGTATGGCAGCTAGTTGTCGACCGATATGTGACGCCACTGGCTACCTGAAAACTACCACATTGTAGCCAGCTTGCAGTTATATTCAAAGGTTAAAATGAATTCTATAAAATGAGGGAGTAATGAAAAGAAAATAATGTCGGCGAAACCTACCTAAAGTGTGGGTGGAAATTGCAGCCATTTACTCAAAGTCTTGCTGTACTCTATTTCAAATAGATATCTAATATACATAGCGTAACATGAATGGGCTTTATAAGCTTGCAACTATTTGTCAATTAGCGACCAAAGTACTTCTTTTCGAATGGTCTGAGGATAGAGTAGATGATAAAACAGACCACAATGTTCATCTCAAAGGATACCTCACCTCCGGACTTGCCGAATTGTTGGGATATAACACCCAGGTACCACGTTTGGTTCATACTGATCACTGTGGTGCCAACACCACATGCAAACGTGACCAAACCCGCAATTCCTACTGGGATGGTGGACAAATCGTTAAAGTTCGTGAAATCGTACCCATCAAAACCACGTCTGATGACAAAATGCTCAGCCAATGCAATACCAATGTAGATCGATACATTGTACCCGATAATCGAGAGAAAGTTAGACATCGTTGCAGAAAACTTGTAGTAAGCTGGGATAGATAATGCCAATGAAACAAAGTTTCCGAGAATACACCATCCGATTCTGGGGAACTTTGCTAAGGGCGACCACACGGCTTGAATGGCAATAGACAACGAGTAAGAACCTGGCAAGTTATTGGCAACTGCAGATAATGCCAAAATGACACAGCAAAACTTACCAAATCCGTGCAAGTTGTTTGTAACCAAAATCTGATACACCAATCCACCAATGGACTCCTTCTCAAACGCCTCATTCCACGCTGGGTCAGTAACAGTACCAGTACCACAAGCAGCACCCAATATCAATGTGAAAATGGATGGGAGTGATAATCCCAAAACCATGGGCCAGAAAACCTTCCAGTTCTTTGTATCTGAGGGCAAGTACACCATGAAATCTGCGGCTGAAGGCACCCAACCAGCCACAAACCCGAAAACAGTGGCGATATAAGTAAACACGTTACCAGCAGTAACCTTTCCAGTACCAAATTCGCCTACGGTGAAGTTACCAGACTTCGTCAAGCGAGCAATGATCACCAAGTACACAATAAAGTTGGGTATACTCGAGTATCTCTCGTACGTGTGGATATATTTGGCACCCCAAATAGCAATCACACAGGTGATAACCACAAAGATAAGACATCCAGCCCATGGAGGAAGGGGACCCATTGCAGCCAACAATTCCACAGAGGGGATAACATTAATAGCGTTCCATCCAATACAACTGATCACGTTGAACAAGGCAAATACTCTACCCATAATGTTCCCCGTGAAGTACCTGGACAAAATCTGCTGCCTCAACCCAAATTTCATACCAAAAACTGCAAAAAGACCCACTGGAAGCGCACCAATGAAACTCCAAATGACAATAATCATGGTTGCAGTCCAGAAATCCAACCCCATAAATGTAGTACCTAAGGCACCAGTCGAGAGAGCAGATATGGCCAAGTTAGGTGACAAGTAGATGAAAAATGGCTTCCATACTGATTCAGCAACTTTTTCTTCTTCTGGCACCTTTTCAACACCACGAACCTCAGCCTTGTATTTGAGACCAAGCCTGTTGATAAAATTTTCAGGCACTACATGAACATTCTCGCGAAGGTCAGCACTAACTTCATCAGAGTGGGCTTCCAAGTCACTAAGTGAAGCGTGTTTCTCCATTATGTACGGAATATTGAAAAAAAAAGAAGTACAATAACGCTATATCGAGCAGAAATATGTCTTTCCCTTGAACTACATGGGCATACTAGTAGTTTTATACCTTTTTCGTTATGGAGCCGTATCTAGCGCCAAAAGGCGGCTGCATCTTTTTTTCAGGGCCATTTTTTTTTTTTCAGAGTTGGGGTATCTTTCGGTGCCGTGCATAAGTGCGATAAAGCTCCCTAAATGCCCCACTACCGGCACGAAGAGCTGAGCCAGGCGGCCTAGACAACGAGAGCGGCGGGAGAAGCATAATACAAAGTGTCGTCAAAACGACAGGTCTGACAACTGCAAAGCCGCTCTTTTTTTTTCTGAACTAGTAGCTGTAGGGGTTGAGTATTGGCCAGTGTCGTGTGGTATCGGGTTTAGCGAAAAACTGCCGTTGCAATTAAGGTTTGGCTTTACAGAAATGGGGAAGGCAAAGGACCTTCCTTGATCCGGCTGTGACTCGAGTACCCCGATCTGGAGTAGCTCTAACACAAACATACGGACGTCAACAGATACCCACGCTCTAAGATGGTTTGGATTCTCTAAAAGTTACTCGCAATGCTCATCTATGGTCTACCAAATTCATTTAAGCACTCGCATTATCGGTAGGGAGATCGAAACTTCTAAACTTTCTCTTATCAACATCGAAGCCGCGGCCCTCGCATGAGAACTTATAGTTGATGCAAAACTAGTTTCATGTTCCAGTTCATCAAGTCTTTTCACTACATTTCACCTTTCTCAATGCCATGCTATGCTGCCATGGTGTGCTACAGCACTCCGCGAGTAACCGGCCAGCTCAGTCGCCTTCACTTGCAGTTAACTGCTTCATCAGTACACCCAAATGCCTTTCCTATTTAATGGCTAGGTGCACGGGTTTAGCAAGAGACCTCATCCCATCGTGTGCGGCATTCGCTTGAAGACAATGCAAGCAGCCTGCTCCAAAACGATCACGAGAGATGGATTCAAAGAGGGGACACACATAAAGATAGATGCTTAGCTACTGGCGTCATCAACGTTAAAAATAAAGGAATATAGAGTGATACTCGTAGTGGGCCCATATGTGTGTGTTTCCTGAGCCGCTGGTACGATAGTGGCTGCTCTAAAAAAGCTATTTTACACGGCTCGTTGTAATATGCAATGCATCTCGATCAGTACAGTTTCGATCCAGATGACATCTTAGAAAGCTTTGACCATTACATATATCATATACCAGAGAAACCTCAAGCGCTTGTAGCAAATCTGTACTACTTCTAAGTTTGATGCTGCACACCCATGCCCATAGAGTATATGCAGTCAATGGATACGAAACTTTATTTGTGAGGACAGATGCACATCACAACGGCAATTTAGATACCGTTATATGAAGGAGCTCTAAGTATTCAACTACCACAATCATGGAGCTTGTTTGTGAACAAAAGAACAATCGCAACTCCTTCCTGGCATCACTCGATACAAAGGCGCTTCTTCGTGCCCTACGGCTCTATTTGGATTTCCTAACTGTCTGCAAGAAGACTGTTTGGGAAAAGTCGTGCCTCGTCTGAATTCACGTGCAGCTTCTGACAGCTTTTAGCGAATGAAGAAACGGCAAACCAAGCGTACATACCAGGCATCCCGTATTTCAGCACATGCACCGCATACATCAAAACTAGACTGCAATTTGACCGGATTATTACTGACAACAAGATCTGCAAGCCAAAATTTACCGGAAAATACCGAGGAAGGCAAAGTGGCACGTCTTCGAGGTTGCAGAATACCTCCCTCTACCTGTGCTCGCTTGTAGAACATCCTCCTGCACGAACGGCATCCCCTGAGATTCTACACTACGATTCTCCCGCACAGAGCGCATCTTGACATATGCAGGATAGGTAGTGTGTATCCCATTAGTCGGCGCACACCACCTTGCTTTGTAATTTCAGTCCCACGAGATAAAGGGCACAAGGGAGGAATTTAGTCCATTCCGAACGATTTCCAAGCTCACTTATTACCTAGGATAAACGCTCCGTGTTTGTTCTGATTACTGGGAGAGAAATTTCACTCCTATCACACCACCCGGTTGCACGAGAGCGAGTGCGCGTACCAAAAGCGTGCGAGAGACCGAGAGAGCGAAAGAGTCAGAGAGTGAGTGTCGCTTCAATTTATAATAGCCAAAAGTAAGGTTAGACACGTAACGACTGCAGAACATATATTGTCGAGACCGTGTCAGATAGTGCCGTAGCTTATAGGATATACATACTATAGTGCCGATACAATTGATTGGTAGGGATTTATTTGTGTGCCACAAGACGAAGTGCAATCCCCCAATTTTAAATTTCCAGATTTGAGACGCCACCTGCTTTGATACAACGGCTCTACTACACATAGTCTTACCGGAAGAAACTGTTTCCAATAGACTTTAGTCCAATCATCATAAACCGGGAGTTAGTTCATTAGCTCATCCCACAGAACTCAGCACCCTGTCCTCTAGCCCGGTAAACCTGGCTATATTCACATACAGGACCGGCTACGTCTAGGTACAGGAAGTATCCTTATCACCAAAAAAGGCAAGCAGAAGGCAAAAAAGGATTAGTCAAAAGGCAATCAACAAGCACTACATTACACAAGACACGCAAAATCGGGATGTTCAATACGAAGATATTCGAGAATGGCTCGGTTAATGGGCAGCAACCTCAACAGGCACTGTCTCAAGGTGTAACTGGTGGTCTGGCAACCTCAGGTCAGAACGGGAGTACCAGCGGGAATATAAATATTCTGACACACACAGGTGGTCAGGCAAGTACTACAGACTCCCTTGCTGTTCCACAGCCGATAGACATCACTTATCAAAGACAACCTTCTGTCTTCAACAGTCGACTTCGGCGAGAATCAATAGCGCATTCGCAAGGAATGGGAGGTGTAAGCTGGGGATCGGTGACGATTGGATCGTGGCTCAAGGATGAAGTTATGATGTATACAAACAGCCACGGACACCAGAACCAGCCCCAGCTGTCACACTGGCAGCAGCAGCAACAACAACAACAACAACAACAAGCAGCTACCGGAACAGGGGCCACCTCCTCGTCGCACCTTCATCCCAATCAGCATAGCATAGTAGGACAACAACAGTCGTCATACCAAACAAATTACATAAATCCACGCAGATCATCCTTTCGGTACAACAATAATGGTGGGGGGATGTCAGGCTCACCACCTACAGCATCGTACTTGCCCGATCTCGAGGCGGATTATTGCAAGGATTACCTGTGCTGCGGGCAACTTCTTCCGACACTACATGACTTGTTACGGCATTATGAGGAGGCACATATTAGCCAGTCGCCACCTGTAGACAACCCTTTATTGCAGCACCAGCAGAATAGAAACAGACAGAATAATAACACCATGCATAACATTATGGAAACGGTATCAACAAACGACGTTTTCTTGAATAATGGCCATGCTCAGCAAGCGCAACAGCAAGCGCAACAACAGTTACACCAAGCTCTGCTGACGCTGCTGTTACAACAGCAGCAACAGCAACAACAAATGCAGCAGAATCAGAACCAGCGTCATCAACAGAGTCAGCAACGACAGCAACAGCAGCAGCAGCAGCTCCACCATCCACAGCAACAACAATTACACCAAAGTAATGCAAATCAACTTCAACTGGGTCAAGGCCAGCAACGTAATAACCAACAGTCCCTCTACAACCAGATGCAAGGCTCATACCTGCACAATGGGGGACTGCAGCTTCATCAGCAACATCTTCAGCAACTGCTCCCACAGCAGGCATTGGAAAATGGGAATGGGTTAGGATCTGGACAGGCTCCTGCAACTCCACTCGACGGTACGCCTGACGATGAGGACTCGATGTATATTGACGACCCGGCACGCCATCTTTACATGATGGAACATCAAGAGCACAAACCATTCAGGTGTCCTGTCATTGGATGTGAAAAGAACTACAAAAATCAAAATGGCTTAAAGTATCATAGACTTCATGGTCACCAGAACCAAACTCTTAAGGAAAATCCTGATGGGTCAATTTCTATCATTGATCCAGAAAGTAACACCCCGTACCTTGACGGCGCAGGTATGGAGAAGGACAAACCGTATCGCTGTGAGGTGTGCGGTAAGAGGTACAAGAATCTCAACGGGTTGAAATACCATAGAGGACACACAACGCACTAGAAAACAGGACTGCGGGAATTATTCATGTATTATTTTTTTGTTGGCTACTGATAGAGATTCATAGGCAATTTGTGCGGCCCTGATCAGCATTTGTGAGCACTCCTCACCCGCTATTTCGAGCTAACCAAGAGTACAATTTTGGGGCACAAACACTTTTATAGATATGTCACAAGGGTTCTCTTACAGTTTGAATGCACAGAATATGTTTATTGAAACTTGGGGTTTTTTCGCAGCAAAAACACATCCTTAGTTAGTGTAGAATGTAAGTATGTGTCCACAGTATAACGAAACGACATACACATATTGACTGCCACTATACACCTTTCCTGTCATCAACAACTATTGAATATTCAATTCACGCCCCTTGCCCCAGCTCTTGTTATTTCGTGTTTGGTTGCAATTGTTTGGAGCCCTGGCGTTTTGTGTAATATATGAAAACAGCGGCTAAAGAGCAAGGATAAAACAAACCATATTATGCCTCCACATTGCTGTCGTATTTAACTCTTTCATTCGTCGTCCCTCGATAAATGAGTTTCCTAACTATCACCCTTTCGACTTCCCGCCGGTTTTTGTATGTAGCTGTAGTGACATTGACCCTCACGGTAGTTCTCTTACCATGGTCAGTTTTATCGTACACGCGATTCTACAACACAGTCATTCCCAAGGCCTCGTACACGCTACCTGCTAAGGTGCTGTGGAACAACTACATGGGTATCTATGCGGATACAACAGAATTTGAGCGCGCTCTCAAGCAACTGTATGATCCAGCGTATCCTCTCACTTACGATGTTGTAATAGACTTGCAAGTATATTGTCCCCGGAAACTCGTTGGGGACCTGGTAATAGTACGAGGCAAATTATTTTGGGGTAATGAAGCTCATATCGCCGATACTAAAACGAGTATGGGCTCCTACAAGGACTCATCTTCGTTTTTAGTGCACTGTGATCCCAGGGAAATCTACAGCAATCACAATTGGCTCATACCCTACAATTTGCGTCTCTGGTTGCCTCCATTCTTAACTAATGGCGAAAGACGCTACAGAGCCAGAGCATATGTTGGGGCCGTACTGGAGACGGAAATACTTAGCTTGCTCAACTCCAATAAGAAGAGTAACTCTAATGACGCTAGTGAGGCTACTGCGACTGGCTCCCGCCTACACAGCTACATTGAGAAACTTCCTTCGGGAAGTAACACCATATACTACAAAATGAGCGAGAACTTGTTGGTAGACGAAGACAACTCGTTTTTCAGAATCAATGTGCAATGGAGAGGAATCAGGTATTACTTATTTTATCATCAATATGCTTGCTTTGTGATTGGAGTTGCATTGTTTTGGGGTGTGAGTTCAAGCATGTGTCTTGGAGTGAGTATGTTGGTGTGGTACTTGTTCCGGGCCAGAAATAGTAAGCAGGTTGTAGTGACCGACAAGTGAAAGACATTTTCCATTCTTAATTGATGACATACAATACACTACAGGACTAAAACCAGTTTTAAGATTGCGTTTATAGTATGCATATACACGAAATACTTCATGACTCTTTACTTATATGTGCTTGTACATGTGACAAGATTTTCAGCCAGCATTCAAAAACTTGAGTTCGCTTGCACTGTCAACAGACAAAAAGGGAATAGAACGCTTGAAATAAACTTCATAATTGTCACTAGATTTTGTTTTGAAGTCCTGTACCTTTGAGCTCATGAATCTCTCGAATTCCTCTACCACCTCATTCCACTCATTTAACGATTTCCCAATGGAAACCCAATTTTTTTGCTGGTCATCAGGGTAAAGTGGGTTGTGAGAAACTCGAGGCTTAATAATGAGCTCGTCTTCAAAGTCTTCCTCCTCCCCCTCCTCCTCTTTGAATATATCGTTAAAAGGACCATTTCTATCGAGATCCTTATCTGCATTTATGTATGCTTCATCACAGAAAAGAATCTCATAGAACTTTGCAAAGCTAGGGATTTTGGGGTATTTTGGTAACCGCAAATACTTCAGCCGTGGTACAACACGAGAATTTCCAAATGCACCACCATTTGAATTCGAGCCCGGGGTGACGATGCTCTCGGCTTGATCCATTCTCAGTACCCTGTTCAAAGCAAGCTTCTCATTAATTGACTTGGTGTCAATCACGATCTCAAATCTATAAATGGGACGAATGATATTGGGAGGCCTGGTAAGTAACTCTGGAGGTTGTATCATATCTGCTAAGTTTACTGACGAGTTGTTAGAAGACGAAGAATCTGATTTGATTGACGAATCAGTTGAGAAATCTGTGTACAGAGTGGAGTATGACGACATGATCGATGGGGACAGTGAGCCTGATTTGATCGAGTTGGCAAGCGACGTCGAGGAGCCTGATTTGAGCGACGCAATTCTATTTGTGGCATTGTTCCCGCCACTCGTGATAGCTGCAGAGAGTATGGGTGGGCCTGCAGAAAGAATGGTTGTAGTTGTAGAGCTTGACGTTGATGCTGCCTCCATCACACGCTTATCGTCAGTGGACAAAATTTTCAAAATTTTACCCAATGAACTAACCAACAGGTTGCTAGATCGAGACTGTATCTCCACATAACTGTTCCCAGTGGACGATATGCTTGAAGGTGAACGCCCATTGCCACTATCATCGTCAGTATCACAACCTGCAGAAGTACGGCCAGACCCGCTACTCCCGCCACTGCTATTACAATTCACATCAACCGATGCCGGAGAACTAGGAAGTGAAGAACATGAATAGATCGCTTCGTCAAAGATTTCATACGGGTGAGTCTTTCTCAAGTCGTTCGCACCATTAGAAGGAGTTGAGGCTGTGCTCTTTGAGGCCACGGACATATTACCGTTCCCATCTATGGAAGGGAAGATATCCTCCTTCATTGTATTATGAACAATGGCAAATTTGCGGTTAACAAGTGGGTTGTCGGGCTTGAGCAGAATGGTACGGGCAGTGCCACGCTTCTTGCACAAATAGTCATACGAGTATTTAAGATTCAAGTCGATGCACTTTTCAATGCTAAGCGAATAGTTGCGAGAATGGTTATTAATACCAATGAGCCGCCAAATGATTAGTTTAATGTAATAAGAACGTACAATAGGCTCCCAATGATTGAAAAATGTGGACCAAACAGGTTGTGATACTAGCCAATTCGCAAAGTTCCATTTGAGGGTTTCATGCGGGTGAGTAATCCATGCACCGTTAGTAGCTGCAACTGCTGCAGCAGCTGCAGCTTCACGACGGGCCTTGAATGTATTGGGAGGTTTAGAATTGTTTTTGGCCCCAGTCCACCAAGTCGTATCTGAGCGTTTGCTCGTCTTATTGGCAATCATATCCCAAACATTGAACAAAAATGCAAAGTTCTTGAGTAACACCTGAATGTGATCAGTCTTACCAATCATCAAGTAGCAGCTACTCAACCAGAATTCCCAATCTATGTCATTGTCCACGTGATTGATAAACTCATATACTATGTTTAAGAGCAAACCATTTTTGTTATAGTCGTAGATTGAGGTCTTTTGAGCAATAGAAACGAAGAGACGGTCCACAAACTTCACTAGACATTTAGACAAGGCAAGCATACTTGAAAATTTCAAGTCTCGACATGTTTTGAGAATCTTGACAATTGAGTTGTAGTAAATATCGTTCATAGATTGTGTTGGAATAAGCGAATCCTTGCTCGCCCCTGCGGCTGTGGAATTTGGCCCGTTACCCTCTTTGAACCAAAAGTTATTGAGTGTACCTGAAGCTGAGCTGTTTTGACTGATACGTCCAATTGACACCTGGAAGATGTGGAGGATATGTGAAAGAATTACCTTAAAACCAGGTGAGTTTAAAAGAAGTGTGTCATAGTCGTAGAGGTCAGCCATATTGGCCGCAGATCGCCTTTTATCTGCTGTGGCTGCAGTCGCAGTGCCATTTTCACAGTCTTCGCTGTCTTCATTCAAATCTGCTTCAAAAAGGTATAAGTTTGTAATGGCGATGTAATGGCGGAAGAATGAATTGAAGATATCAGAGTCGCTGCTGCACCAGCGCCGAACCCACGATCCGTTTGGGTCTGAGATTCCATTGACTGGGTGTTTTGGTGGAGGTACCGAATTGATGAAAAATCTCTGCATTCTAGAGAGGTTTGGAACTCCATCGAACAGGTTGAGATGAGAAGGGAACGCGCGAGCTATTTGTGCAGCCGTTGTTGCGTCGTGTGCACCGTTCTTGTCATGAACCACGGCCTCCATAGTTTCTTCAAAGATGTACTGCTTCACGTTCAATAGAAAGAGAAGAGCATCGCTGACCATGGGCAAGTGATAGAAACTGTATGCGAAAACCTTGCCGACAAATGCTGCAATACTAAGGGGTAATATCTTCATCACTTGCACCTTGTCAATCGAATAGTCAAGGGTGATTGTGAGTAGCGACTGGAACTTTTGGTAAGTTTCAGGGTCCACATGCACCCATTCCCTTCTTGATATTATTCGTGAAATACCTTCTAAATATGCATTGCGATCAGTCTGCGAGATCACAGGAGTCTTCGTTTGGTTGCTCTTCAGCGTGAGACTGGTGAGTAACACCCTCCACCACCGCAAGAATACATTCGTACTGACGCTCACAAGTGAGAGATATATCTTTTTGTCTTGAATCTGTGTGAAGAGGTCACAGTTGGGATCTCTGAGGAAGGGGAGAAGTGATGTACGTAGTATGTTTGTCTTTGTGAGCCCATTTGTCTTTGAGTTGAATTTGGAGATGTCCATTTCTAAGCGCTTCAACTGTTTGAGGGCTCTTTGAACGGCAGTGTCGGAGTCATGTGGTGTGAGCTTCGAGAGGTTTTTGCGACTTGATGACAGTGAGGTGGAGGCGGTGTTTGTATATGACATTGATGTTATTATGCTGCTGGAGCCAGACTCATATTTGGTTTTGCTTTTACGTATGGAAAGAACTTTCGACATGGTTACGGGGTGGGCGTGGAATATGGGAGGGTCGAAAAGGAAAGGATAAGGAACCAACACGAGTAATATCTCAATGTGTTTGTTTGGCTACGTGAGATAGTGCTTGTGAAGGATGCTTTTTCCTGATGGCTGGCGGAATTCAGCAGACCGGATGTTCCTGAGACGGGGGTAAAAGGTATGGACACTCGGTTTCTGCCCTGCTTCCCCGATTTACGCTGACACGCTAGTAAGTTGGTCTCCAAAAGGTGGTTCTATAAACGAAGGACAAGGTAGCGAGTCTGCCAGGGGTTTCAGGTTGGAAAATACACCCTAGAAAATAACTCCTACGCAACAGCAAGTGCCAAATTTAAAATAGCACTTACAAAATAAGTGTGAAAAAAGAAACAGAAAAAAAAAAAAAGCAAAATAAAAGAAAGAATTTACCGATACTTTGGGCATGTTTGTTTTGGAATATTTTTTAGTTCACACACCAAACGGGAACAGTAGTGGATTGTAAAGAAAGGGATAGAGAAAAAAACTGTGCAGAGGGGGGTATGAGGTTACTGAGAGGTTGCTCGAAGTCGGGCAAGAACTCCGCGACACATGGGACGGTCATTGTGTCGTTTAACTTTTGACTGGAAGGAAAGAACTATTTTTTATTTCAATCTCCACTTGTGTGTGCAAGAAAAAAGAGATAAAACCTGCGATCTTAAGTGCTGCGCATTTTACATTCTTTCCAAGTTTTACATCCCTTAATATTTTGCTCTAGTTGGTTGTGACTCTCTCACATCACATCCATTCACTGCTGTGTAGCTTCTCGCTCCACATGCCAATATAACACCTGAGAACTTGAATATATTTCCCTCATACATGATTGTTGGCGCAGCGAGTCGGCATATTTGCTTCGTTCGTTTTCTTCTGTTTTTCTGTTTTTTTTTTTTTTTTTTAAGCTTTTTTTTTTTGTCTCTTTTCGTGGAAGAAGTTGCCAAATCCTGCGAGTTCCGAGAATTCATTGACGCCTCGAATTCACAAAATTTAGATACTTAGAAGGTATACGGAATTTACAGATACTAATCCGACACATTAGGTACCTTCGTTGCGATCTATGTCATGGTACACTGCCCTATTCTTTGTCTTTCGAGACTACCTTTAGTATATGTGGGTTCCTCGCCGCGATTGCATGTAGGAAGTATCCCGTTGCGCATTTTCTTTTTCCATAAACGAAAGGCACGCAAATGCGAAAAGCAGGTACTGCTGTGGCGATGCCACAGTAGATATCTTTAGAATGCCACCGGATTATTGTATATAAGTGGTACAAATGGGTTCCATATGAGAACCCAAAGGATATGGTTGTTAGGTTAGTACTTGTGGAAGCATCATAGCATGCCCCCACTTCAAATTTCCTTATATCTTTACAGCAAGGTCTTAGTTAATCTGGATATGCAGGCTATCGTAATTTTCCCACCTCGTATGCATCTCTGACATCATCTATTGAAACCTGCAGTTCACTATAGATAACACGTTTAGGACTCTATGTTTTACTATATGCTATTTACGATGCTTTTTGTGGAGAACTGGAGGGTGTCTTTTGATTCTTGATAGTTTCAAGCCCTTTGGCAATGACAATCTTTTGCTTTGCAATAGTTGCCTCAAGGTCCGCTTTTTCTTGATCGAAGCGCGCTTGGTTATCCTCGTTAGCCGTCTCTAATGCTTGAAGTTGGGCTCTGTATTCCTTGACTTCGGATTCTAGGAGGGTATTCTTTTGTGTGATGGCTTCCACTTGTTTCTGGAGTACTTCAAACTTTGACAAGTCTTCTTGTGATGCTGTCGGTAAGTGAGCCAATTGGTCCTTCGCCTTCGCAAGTTCGTTTTCTAATTCTTTGATGTCGCCCTTCAACTTAGTTTCCGAACTAGACTGCTCAGAGCTCTTTGTATCGAGAGTGGCCCTGATATTTTGTAAACTTTCTTGTTGTTTCTTTGACTCGTTCACTTCTTTCGTGAGCGCATCTTCTAATTCCTGTAGCCTTTTTGCTTGGGATTCCTTCAACTTTTCAATATATTCACCATACTCTCTCTTCACCAGTTCTAATTCAGTTTGCAACGTTTTAACAATTTCACTGTCTCTTTGGTGTTGGTCGGTGAGATTTTCATTTTCCTCAGCGTATGAAGCAACCTAACTTTCTAAGAGATCAATCTGCTCAGATAGTTGCTGGTCGATATCCACCTTCTCGTTACCATCAGCCTTGGAAAGCTCTGCTGTAAGCTGGTCAATTTTGTTCCTTAAAATTTCGTTTTCACCAAGCAGCTCAGCATACTTGGCTTCAAGATCGACTAACTTCTTCTCACTTTCAGTCGCTGATGTTTTCAATTTTTCAAGTTTTTCATTAAGATCTTTAGTCTTTTCGGATTCCTCCAAACCTGTCTCCATGTCAGTGAGCCTCTTTATTTCGGCCCTCTGGCTCTCAACAGTTTCCTCTAACTCATTTATTTTCTGACCAAGTTCTTGGATCTCTTTGTCGTTTGTGAGCTGCTCAATTTCCTTATCCTGCTTTGCAATAGTATCTTTTAATTCTATGATCGCAGTTTCTCTATTCCGAGCGATGCTTTCTAAGTTCAGAATTTTGTTCTGTTGCTCTTCATCTTCTCCTTGCAATTCTTTTACTTTGGCTTCAGATTCAAGCAACTTAGCTTTCATTTCCTCAACGTGCTTAGCCGAATCTGATGCGTTCACTTCAGAAGACTTCTTTAATACTGCCACCTCATCTTCTAATTTGTTCCTTTCTTCTTCCACAGTAGCTAAGTTTGCTTTGAGCTTATCACTCAAGGCTGCGTGTTCAATAAGTTTTGCCCGGATCGCACTTAGAACTTGGATCACAAAAATACTTTCCGAAACGTCATTATCACCATTCTCCTTATCGATATCACCTTCAAGCCTTTCAATCAACCAATCTTCATCGTTATTCCTAGACTTCAATTCATCAGTAATATCTGTTAATTGGTTCTCTAATCTCAATTTCTCTTCCACAAGGCCTTTTTCTTTTTCTTGATGCTCGCGGCTATCTCTGAGCCATATAGCCCTGATCTTTTCACTCTCTCCCTTCAATTCGTTAAATTTAACCTTCAACTCCTCAAAAGCCAACCCTTCCGTCGCCTTAAATTGCTCGATATCATTGTTGAATTTGAATTTGAATTCAGACTCTAATTGCGATGTTTTTTCGGTCAAGTTCTGTACCTCTTGCTTGCTCTCTGTCAATTTGTTCTCAAGAGTCTGTATCTGGCTAGATTTCGTTTCCAATTCTCGTTGTTTTCTACGCAAGTCTTCCGAAAGTCCTAAAACTTTCAGTTGGGAATCTTTCACGTTAGCCACATTAAGGCCCTCAACATCGTCCAATTTCCGTTCGAGCTCCGATTTCTTTGCAGATATCAGCTTATTATTTGTCTCCAAGTTGGCCAAATCGGTTTTTAATTTGACAGTTTGGTTGGCAAAGGTTTTCTTCAACGATTCATTCTCAGTTACCGCTGAGCTCCACAACGTATAAAACGCATAACTGAGTAGCAGCAAAATTATTAGCAAGCCCCACAATAGCGCCATCTTGTGTCACTTGGTGAATGGATTACGTCGACTGGAATAACTGTTTTGATAGCTGAGTGAATGCCGTCTAGTTAGCCTCATCTTCATGCCTCCATCTGTTTTTCATATACAGGAGTATTGCATACAAGATAGATCAAGTTCAGTACCGGTGATCTCAAGCAACTTCCCCATATCAGACTGCTTCTGTGGGGAGTTGGTGAATCTGTATTACAATATTGTATCGAATTACTATGATGTACCTTGTGGTGATTATATTTTGACTTATGTCCTGTAGGCCATTTTTTTACCCCTGGTTGCAAAAAACACGGCCATGTTTTCTCCCATGGTGCTGATTGAAAGCAAGAGCATCTTTTCCAGAGTTACACTCTTAATAATGTCTCTTCTACTAAGAGCAGAAGTGTTTAATAATAGTTGTCCCTTGTAACCCCCAGCAAATTCATGACCTAAGCGCAACTATATGAGCAACACAGGTGACTGAGGATATTACTGATTTCCTTCGACCACGAACGATTGGGAAAAGAGTTTTAATTAACCAAGAGGGTGACTTGACTAATTCGAAACAGTGACTTGGCAACTCTCACTATGGCGACTGTCTGAAGAAGGATGATAGGCCGTTGAAACTGGTAAAAGCATGCAGGACGTGTAGTGAATTTTATGGAAAGATTGTAGTATGTGTGGCAGGCTAAAGCCAGAAACGTAAAGTAACTAGTATCATTGGTCGTCAAACGTTGTCTGTTATTGTGTATCACGAGCTAGTAATACCGTTGCAAACACCTTCAATCCTAACCTCTTGGATCAACACCGATTCAGCCGTGTCGTCTCATCTCAAAAATCATCACATGCCAAACTAAGATTCCAATTTTCTTCCTTTTATTTTTTTATTTTTTTTTATTTTTTTTTTAACTTCACCCTTTTAACTGCAGGCGAATCTCAACAAACAAAACTGGCGCAAGTACGGCACCAAGATTTAAACAGCTTTATCTCCACTGCAGTAGCATTGATCACGTAGCAGACACTCTGTGAGATCCCCAATATCGCTTGTTTTCATACCTAATAGCATCACGTCATCTGAAAGCAAGCACTATAGTTCTTACGTTTGGATTTGAAGCTTATCAGAGAAAGCTCCCCACACCCCACAAACCGCCTTCCACTACCTAACCATCCGCCACCTCAACCGTAGTTATAGCCATGGAGATCACCCCTTCGAGCATTCATGGCTCTAGGTCACGTTCTCGGTCGAGAACTAGAAACTCAACCGCTAACTCAAGATCTACGTCCTCTACCAGAAGACCTTCGTTGGGCCCCTCTAGGAGATCGCTTTCGTCGTCGTCCTTGAACAAACTTCATGTTACTAGCACAAGCATTGAGTCTCAAGAAAAGGCAATTCCAACCACAACTGCTCTGTTGGACAACACCTTGCCTCTTGATTTCTTCAAACAGGATTTGGTAGGGTTGGTTAAAGCACTTAAAGTTAGCAAGTGGCACAAACACAACTTGGACTTGATCTACATTTCCATCAGCAGAATTTCTGGTGCTCTTACCAACTCCATCTATAAGATTGAGTACAAGGATCATTCCAATGGGCTTGTTTTACCGTCTTTGCTCTTGAGAATTTATGGTAAAAACGTGGACTCGATTATTGATAGAGACAGCGAATTGAAGACGCTCATCAAGTTGCTGCAGAAGAAGATTGGTCCGCGTTTACTTGGGATTTTTGCTAATGGTAGGTTCGAGCAGTTTTTAGAGGGTTTCATTACTTTAAACAAAGAGCAAATTCGAGACAGTATTATCAGTCAGATGATTGGTAGAAGAATGAAGGAATTACACTACAGGATCAACTTGGAAGTTGAAGACTTGGAAAATGACTTGCCCATGTGCTGGAGACTCATCTACAAGTGGTTAGACTTGTTGGAAGAGCAGTTGGCTGAAGCTAAGAGCTCGGATGCGAATTTCAAAGAGGAGAGTGTGTTCTTCATGCAGTTCACTGAGTTCAGGAGCATCATTGAAACTTACAGAGAATGGCTCTTCTCTCACTACGACGGAAGAAATGTTGGCGATAACTACCGCTTTTGTCACAATGATACTCAATACGGAAACTTACTTTTGCACGAGCTGTTTAATCCCAACGAGATTGTTTTGAAGAGTGCCGCTCCATCTCAAGTTGATCTTCCAGCGACGCCAGCAGCTTCGGTTGCAGTGGCTCCTGAGGGGGAGTCTACTCCACTTGCCGCTTCTTCGTCTAGTGTCAATATCGCCTCTTCGGCTAGTTCAACTGCAACTGGGACCGCGAATCTTGCATCTCCAGCTCCTGGATTGGCTGTGACAACGAATAAGAAGGATAACGCTCTTGTAGTGATTGATTTTGAGTACTCGGGATGTAATTTTGCTGCGTTTGATCTTGTGAACCACTTTTCCGAATGGATGTCTGATTACCATAACCCAGAAAAATCTTACTTCATTCATGAAGAAAGCTACCCTTCGAGACTAGAGCAGTTAAATTTCATCAAGTCATACATCGAGTACGACTTCCAGTTCCCCTCGTCCAACCTCAAAACCTCGACCCGCTGGAGGGACTTGAGCCCTTCTGATGCCACGGAAATGATCGAATTTGAAATCAAAAAACTCTATAATGAGTGCATCATCTGGAGACCAGCTGTTCAAATCTACTGGACGTTGTGGGGATTGATTCAAAACGGACCCTTGGTGAAGCATCCACACATCCTCGAAGCTCAAAGTAAGGAGGAAGATGGAATTGGAGGAAAGTACAACATCACCACTGAGGTCGAGGCATTGAGCATTGTTGATAACGGTCACCCAGAAGATACCAACGTTGAAGAGATTACGTCATCTGACGACGACTTCGACTACTTGAGGTACTCTCAACAAAAACTCGGGTTAATTTTGGGAGATATGATCCAATTTGATCTCATCACCAAGGACAAGTTTGCCCAGCATGAGAATGCTATCAAGTGGCTCAACACTAACCTCTTTGACATTTAGAGCTATTAGCAAAATGCATGAAACATCTCTCCTTATTCAACCATGTAGCACGGATTGGCTGCCAAAAGCAGCCAATCGTCACCTCTGGTCACGTGATCTACCCCACCGAAACTTTCAAACCGATGTGAAAATGGCGTCAGCTTAGCCTACTACCTACCAGGCTCCCCATTTCACCCTCATAATGCTCTCGTTTAGAACAAGAGGATATAATGGGTATGGAGTAGCATATTCTCCATTTTTTGATAACAAGCTTGCAGTCTCTACAGCAGCCAATTACGGGTTAGTTGGTAATGGACGACTTTTTGTTCTCAACATCGAGCCTAATGGATCAATAACAGATCAAATATCGTGGGAAACTCAAGATGGGTTGTTTGACGTGCTGTGGAGTGAACTCAACGAAAATCAATGCGTGGTGGCCAGCGGTGATGGTAGCATCAAGCTTTTCGATATCAAAGCCAGGCAGTTTCCCGTCATGAATTGGAAAGAGCATGTTCGCGAGGTGTTTCTGGTGAACTGGAATCTAGTCGACAAGAGCAACTTTGTTTCCACTTCTTGGGATGGGACCATCAAGATTTGGTCTCCTACCCGTGGGGAGAGTCTCTTGACATTAAATCCGGAGGTAGACATGTCTACTTCGGTCTCGACAGGCGCCCCGGCGCCTCCGATGACTGTGCAAGCAGCACAAGGAGGTGCTACAGGCAGTGCCGCATCCTTCAACACAACAAGATGCATATACAACGCTACTTTTTCGCCCCATTCTCCATCTACGCTCATCTCATGCAATGGATCGTCTCACTTACAAGTATGGGACATCCGTGCCCCACGGCCCCTTCAAGTTGACTTCATAGCACATGGCGGACTTGAGGCGCTCGGATGCGACTGGAACAAGTACAAATCGACAATCGTAGCCTCTGGAGGCACAGATAAGTCGGTACGCGTGTGGGATTTACGTATGATCTCCAAAGTAGACCAGCCAATGCCGGGAACTCCCATGCCATCATACCATGTACGTGGACCCACGCCTTTGAATCAGATGCTTGGCCACGACTTTGCAGTGAGAAAAGTTGTGTGGTCGCCTCATGATTCACAAGAATTGATGAGTACTTCCTATGATATGACGGTTCGTGTATGGCAGGATAGAGCCAACGAGCGCGCGCGCTTCTTGAATGTTTCAGAAGATCAGTGCAAGGGAGTGATGAGGGGACATAAAGAGTTTACCGTAGGATGTGACTACAGTCTCTGGGGTGAGCCTGGATGGGCTGTCAGTACGGGGTGGGATGAGATGGTTTACGTTTGGGACTCAAAGAGGCTTGGGAGGTAGGTGCGAACGAAAAAGTACCTGTGTAGACTAGACATTTTTGCACCCATTCGTACTGACAATGTCGTGGAACGTATTTCGCTTTTTAATTACTGCTGCATAGATGAATACTAAACCCAGACGAAGTACATCTGACCCTCTGGAGCTGTCACTTATGGGGACTTTCCTCTCAGACTTGACGAGACGGCGTTTTTTTTTTTTTTGACTGCAACTTTGGCAGGTTAAACATTTATCACATTTATCACAAAAATTGCTACATCTAGGTGCAACCATATGCCCCAAGCTTTTAGGTGCTCCACTTTTCTACAGTATATCATCATGGAAGCCAAAGTTCAGGATATTATACCAGCTTGGTCCTTGCTCGGGTCAGGTATCTCTAGACATGCTTGAGGTCCTAAAAAATCTGCACGTGATCAGTGTTTTGCTTCATCCTAATCGGGAGAGATGACATACATATAAAGTAAATAAACCGTCCCAACTAAGTAAGAGAGGAAAGCACATAGAATGAACTCCCCACCATGATCCCTAAAGCTGTAATACAGTTGTAAATTGAAGAAAAACCACAGCTCTTGTGTTTTCTTTTCGTCGTACTACAGGGGCTAATTTTTCATGTTCTCTGCTACTTTCAACTTGGAGTACACCTACCAGGTGTGCAGCCAGGACATTACCTCCATTATCTACCAATCTTCCAAAAGTAAGCAGGCTTCTTTATGGAAAAACAAGGGAGGGGTTGCTGTAATCGACAATTTACAGCCTTTAGAGAACATAGTTGATCGCTTGAACGATCAGCTTGTAGGCACAGGATTCATCACCTTGCGTAAAGAACAGCAGCAACAACGGCAGCAGCAACATCAACAACAGCAGCAACAACAGACCCCAAGATCATTGATTACAATTCAGATTTGTGGAAACCTGGCCGAATATGTCAACTTTGCAAGAACTAAAATCTTGAAACAGTACAACCAAATTGTGGCAAAGCAAATTGAGCTTTCTTCAGCGCATATTGAGAAGCTTTTGGATCCACAGAATACCCTTGCATGTACCCAGTTCTTTACTAAGCTCGATGAATTAGGCAGTAAGTACAGCGTCGAGTTTGTGGTTAGCCATTTCGGTATCATTTCTTTGTACGGGTACCAGGACAATGTGACAGTGATGGAATCGCAAATTCGCATTTTGGTGAACACGCTCTTGGAAGACATGTACGTGGACATGATAGAGATCAATTTGTCCACTTTGCCTGTGGTTGGGGGAATTGACCTATCGAACTTCAACCAGATTGCCCGTCAGCTGAACAGCAACATTTATATTCCAGATTTACTTCCTGAGTTATTTAACTCTAATGTTATTCAGTCCACTTGCAAGTTGCCTATTTTCATCACAGGCGAAAGTATCCCAAGTGTCTTGGTAACTAAACGCTTGCTTCAGGATTTGATCGACCATGTCAATCAGCAGAGATCATATTACGTCAAAGAATTAGCGATTCCTAGGGGGAAGTTAGATATGATTACGCTTTGGGATCAGCACCAAATACTCGAGATTATGTTTCAGAATGGAGTCTACATTGAAATTCCATCGCTTGGTGAAGCCGGTACCAGTAAAGGTGCAACAGGTAATCATTCCTCATTATTTTCTTCTACATCCACTTCTGCTTCTGCTCTGGGACTGACGACTGCACCTCCACTTAGAGTTCAGGGCCCGGATCCCGAATCTGTGAAGCGGGTCATTGATGATATTTGCCTTCTTTGTGCCAAGTACTTCAATGTGAGTATCGAGACCACAAGTCGTGCCTTCGACGATCCATTCTTATTCCAGTTGTTACGCGGCAACTCCTCCTGCTCAATCACCTCAAACGGATACGGGTTGGACATATTGGGGTTGGAAAGTGATATAGTTAGTGTCTTACATGGTATGAGTACCCGAGCATACAACAACCTGATTATCACTTCAGCTAAACTTGCGATTGAGCTCAACACCAGCCAACGCGATTTCATCAGTGGTAAAAAAAATGGGAAGCTTTTGAAAGTATTAAACCAATTGGATACCACGAACCAGTGTGCGGTAGAATTTGAACCCTTCCACGAAAACAACTTTTTAATGAACTTGCATGTCACCCCGATGGGTGGCGCTAACGCATCGTACCAGACGATACCCACATCATGTCCGTCAAATTCAATTGCACTTTTGTTGAAGGGAATCGAGTTACTTAGAATGGAACTCCCAACAGAGCTCACGTTCAATATCCCAGAAGTGTTTCACAAATCAATTATTGGGAATGGAGGCGCAATTATCCAGTCAATCATGAAAAAGTATAACGTTTTCATAAAGTTTAGTAGCTCTCTGGAAAAGGCACCAAACGGGCGTTCCATTAGCTCTGGTAGTGACGTTGGAGCTACAGAGTATACTCTTACTCGCCCACACAATGTTTTAATCAAGTGCCCCAACAAAAACTCGAAAAACGTTTCTTTAGTGAAATACGAGATCGATGAACTCGTGTACCAATGCTGCACTAACAACATACTTTCGTATCCTAATTCCACTGTTTACTTGACGTCCCACTTCAAGATACTAAAGAGTCAGTACGTGATGTTATTAAATGCAGGTGTTTCAGTTCGGGGTAGTGACAGCAGCTACAATGGCTGCAAACTATCCTCCATTTTGACCATAGAGCAACAGACAAATACATTCATCGACTTCCCAAAGTCGATCGATGACTTTGGTACAAATGAAGAGTTGATTTTCCGCATCAAGGGCGCCGATAACAAGTCCAAGCAGGCTGGACTTCGTATTGGTGAGCTTTTGCCCAAGTGTTACAGAATGAAAATCTCATATCAGCCAGGGAAATTCGAGGAGATCTTCGTCAATTCACTAACAAATCTGGAGTACCTAACCAAAGTGGTGTACCCTTTCAAGCTCTTGTTGGGGGTGGAACTCAGCGTTTATGTCGAAGGATCTACAATGCTCGAGCAACCGGCATATCATCTGATTCTTATCCACCATTGGGAACTGCAACAGCAACGGCAGCAGGATACAAACAAGAAGACAACTCTCAGCAAAGCAGAGAACGAATTAAAGGGATTTTTGAGGCTGAAAGGATTCCTGATCTTGGACAAGGCAACGTACGAGTATGATGGAATAGTAGACACACCAGAGCAACATTACGTGGCTAGTCCACAGAAAAAGCTCAGAAGTATTACAAACATGCAAAACAACTACAACAACAGTAACGGTAACAGCAAAGCAGCACAGTCAAAAAACCACAACCAAAAGAAAAAGAATAGAAAATACAACGCCAACTTATCTGGTGGTCACCCAAGAACAATTGCCAATTGAATGCAGTTGTCTTTTTATAGTTCACTTCTATCAAAATTGATATCCGTATACATCAAAAACGACATGGCCGTCATAAATTCATTTGTAAGTGCATGCAGCTACTGCACTAGTTGCTGCGCTTGATGCGCATCACCATTTTTTTGTGCCGAAATGTTGGATTTGCCGAGGCTAAATCAGACAGCACAGACAGCAATTCAAGATAGACTAGTTACCCTAGTGTGTGTAGTTCATATAATGATATTCCACAGGGCTAAATTTCTTTCCTTGCAGCCAGCCAAAGAGTCGTTTTTGTTAGTTTTTTGCAGTTTGTCTGGTGCATCGGCCCCCTCTGGCCGAATGCGCTTTGTTGGATTTTTTTGCAGCCAAAACGGTCAAACGACAACTTTCCACCCTCACCGAACCTGACTCGAAAAAAAAAAAAAAAAAAACAAAGGAAGAAAGAAAGAAAAATTCCGAGCTAAACTAATAGAAAACGGCATAAACCTAAAGTTGAGCCCCCCTCGCTCCCTTAGCGAGAGGGAAAAGTCACATAACATCTGTATCTCATCACAAGAACAGACCCTCCTAACTACGACTTGAAACAGCCTGCAGTACTTTCAACTGGGAGAGAGCTGCAAAAAAAAGTGCGCCGCCTCTCTTTGTTGGGTGAATTCTTTTTAATCGACTAGAATTTCCCCAGAAATTTGATTAAGCCGAAAGTGATATTTTTGGGGCGACGGCAATGCAGCTAAAATTTCATACATAGTAAATAAATAGGTTTGGCCTTTCGGCTCGATTTTCTTTTGATTTTATCTTTTCTTTGTAACCTTGTGTCATCAGGACCACCAGACGCTGGACCCATCAGAATTAGCAGGACACATTAACATTTCCTATCCTGTTCACTATGTTTGGCAATGATCTTATTGAGTTCGCGTTGCCTAGTGCTAAGCTTCTACTGATGCCGGAGCGCAACACTCCAATTCCGCCTTCTCCCTTCAAGAGTGAGTTTTGGACATCTGTATACACTTTCTTCATGAAGTCTTCTACGCCGATGACTATTGCCATTTTGTACTTTTCCTGTGTTCATTTTGTGAACCCATACATTCGCAACAGACAGGTGCGGTTGCAACAGGAAAACGCTGCTAAAGGTGGGGACTTGGCCAAGAAAAGAGGACTTCCTGCCGCTCCCTTTGGTATCGCAAAGACGTGGTGGTTCAAACTCTTTGTTCTTGTACACAACGTGGCGTTGTGTGTCTACTCAGCATGGACGTTTGTCGGTATGGTGTACACCATGTCTCGAACCTCGAGGCTCTTCAAGGATGTAGCCGTTGATTTGTCCCACCCACGTATTTCAAGACTCGTACAGGCGGTGTGTGACTTGGATCTGGGCATCTTCAGTGATTCTTTGCCATGGGGAAACTTGCACTTTTACGGGTTTTGGTTCTACATGTCTAAGTTTTACGAGGTTTTGGACACCATCATCATCTTGTTAAAGGGTAGACCATCGTCCTTGCTCCAAAGTTACCACCATGCTGGCGCCATGATGTGCATGTGGGGTGGAATTCGGTACCGGTCTCCACCGATCTGGATCTTTGTGGTTTTCAACTCATTCATACACACTTTGATGTACTTCTACTTTCTGGTGAGTTGCTTGAAGATCCGTGTGCCCACCATTTTCAAGCGTATTTTGACACTGATGCAAATAACCCAATTTGTGGTTGGTGGGTCAACCGCCATGATTCACGCGTTTTTGAAGTATACCAATTTCGCTACCGGGACCAAGCAATACTGTATTGAATCATCCACCAGAGCTCTCCCCCTCTACGTCAATGTTGCTTACTTGGCACCATTGACGGCGCTTTTTGCAGCCTTCTACGTTGAAAGCTACTTGAAGAGATCACAAGTGGTTCACAAGAAGAAAGATTAAGGGGAGACGCTAACAAACCCAACTGGTTGGCAGTGAATGGTGGGTACAAACAAAAAAGCATCCATGCAAAGGTGCATCGTGGTGAAAGATTTCACCGGATGAATAAATACACATACAGCTAATTGCATGAGGGACTCAAAATTAAATTACTACTAAACTAAGCTAATGTAGAAGTATTCAGCGAAAGAGGGTAGACGCTATCTTCATTTGTCTGCGAAAATGTATCGAGCTTCCGCGTCATAGTGCAGATCCAGCTATCGCCCTGCATTTAGTTGGATGCTGCATTTTCAGCTGAGTAAATACGCCAGCTACATGCTTTCGGTTCGCGTTCTGTGTCTGCCATCTAAACCACGGGTGCCACCACTATCATGTCTCGTCAGCTAACACAGAACGAGGGTAACAACCCTCTGCTAGACGGCCATTCGAGTGAGCTCCCCAATTCGAGCTCCCGCACCATGAACAGTGGCGCTAGCGGGAGTAGCAATTCCAGTCGCGCGGATAAACCATCCGACTCGTTTGCAGAGCACAAGCCGCCATCGCTAGACGACTTCGAGGAGATTGGCGGCAATTTCGTCAACAGTGCTGATGAAGATGATGACGAAGACGAAGATAGTCCTTTAAAGTACGGGCCCACACCGGATGACGATATTAGTGGGCCATCAAACCCATTTTTGGATCCCTTGGATCCATCTAAACTGCCCCCCGCATTCAACTCGTTCACAGATAAGTACGGGACACGATATGACCACGTTGACTTTGACTCCAGAAAGTACACATCGAAGAGAAAGTTCAAAGGCAACAGACTAGTGTATTTTACGTCAGCATTTGTTTCGCTCTTTGTCTCCCTCTTTGGCTATGAGCAAGGAGTGTGTTCAGGTATACTAACATACGTGACTTTCACCGCCTTTTTCGACCATCCGAGTCCAACACAGATTGGTTTGGTAATCCTGATCTTAGAAATTGGCGCCATGTTGTCTTCACTTGCCGTTTCTAAGATTCTGGATGTATATGGACGTAAACGCACCATCTTACTCGGCACTTTGATTTTCATGGTTGGGGGTACATTGCAGGCATTTTCCCCCAATTTATTCATATTCGGGTTTGGGAGGGTGCTCTCTGGAATAGGAGTTGGGATCTTATCAACTATTGTTCCCTCGTATCAGTGTGAAATCTCTCCCCTGGAAGAGAGAGGTAAATTGGTGTGCGGAGAATTCACCGGTAACATAGCTGGTTATTGCTTGAGTGTCTGGGTGGACTATTTCTGCTACTTTCTCCAAAATGTTGGGGATGCAAGGACAAACCCAAAGCACTCGTTTTGGGCCAACTTGTCGTGGCGACTCCCACTCTTCCTCCAAGTTGTTATTGCTGTGGTTTTGTTTCTTGGGGGATTGTTCATAGTAGAGAGTCCTCGGTGGCTCTTGGATGTTGACCGCGACCAACAGGGGTTCCATGTGCTTGCACTTTTGTACGACTCCACGCCGGACTCAAGCAAGCCTACGCTGGAATTCTTCTTGATAAAAAACTCTATTCTTCAGGAAAGAATCAATATCCCAAAACTGGAGAGATCCTACCGGTTTATGTTCAAAAACTACTTATCTCGGATCATGATTGGGTGTTCGGCGTTGGCATTTGCCCAGTTTAATGGTATTAACATCATTTCGTACTATGCGCCTATGGTTTTCGAGGAGGCTGGGTTTAACGACTCTAGTGCGTTACTTATGACTGGGATCAACGGGTTGGTTTACCTTGCATCTACCATCCCACCATGGTTTCTTGTGGACAAATGGGGGCGTAAGCCAATTTTGATCAGCGGTGGTGCGTCGATGGCTGTGTGCTTACTGTTGATTGCGTATGTCATGTATCTTGACAAAAGTTTCACTCCATCGAGTGTAGCGCTCTTGGTTGTTATCTACAACGCTTCATTTGGCTACAGTTGGGGCCCCATTGGATTTCTTATTCCACCAGAAGTGTACCCACTTTCGATTCGGTCCAAGGGAGTGTCACTCCTGACAGCATCAAATTGGTTAGCGAACTACATAGTGGGACAATTGACACCTATCCTACAGGACACTATTGGGTGGGTGATGTATCTTATACCTGCGGTGTCATGTGTAACGTCCATATTGGTGGTTTGGTACTTCTATCCGGAGACAAAGGGAATTGAATTAGAAGATATAGACAAGTTGTTTGACCAATTCTATGGTAAGGCTAATGTTAGCAGAACCAATGCGGAGAGCAGCTACAGTTTTCTTGGTGGAGAGCCTCCAAGAGATGAGAATCTCGAGTTGGATGATTTGGACGATTTGGACGACTTAGACTACGAAACCCCCCTCCCCACGGAAAGGATCTAGGTGGTTCTATGGTGATATACAATACTTCCTAAACAATCAAACACATAAATGCAGGCACACGAAAACAAATTACGACAACGAAGTTCTGGAAACGTTCCAAAGATACTTGCAGTAGAGACGTGATCCCCCAAGCTGAATAAGAAAGACAATGTATGTGGAAGTAGCCGAAGTTGGCACGGCAAAAACTTGAATCACCTGTCATTTCAGCCCAATTGTGCTAGAAAATAAGCCTGTCTTTGCAATGCATCACACCAGATCTAGCAGCCGTGTGCTGCGTGGCAGTAGAACTTGACGCCGCTCTCCCTGTATGTAAAGATTTTTTCTACGAGGATGCGGTGCATATTCGAGAAAGTTTTTGGAGAACCGTTCCGACTCCGAGCGTCAAATGTGGAGAAAAAAAGGACGTGGGCAGAACGGGAAGTACGATGCGTTGCGGTGGCGGGTCCTCACGTCTCACCACCTCGAAATCATTTTTGTGACAAAATAAAGAGGAGTATAGCAAGGAGGAGAGGGTGTGAGTATGACAGTAAACGCGCTACCCATCACTCTAGCAGGAGAATGTTCGTACCCATAGAAGCCGAAATCCCTATCTTCTTTTCAAACTGCATCGCTTTCACTAAAAGTTCTATTAGGGTCATCGAAGATATAAACAAAGATAATGTAGTGAAATAGAGATATGCTCAGCTGCTAAACAAGAAAAAAATAACAGGCACGGGCCATTAATAGTCCCTGCTCGAAACCTAAAATATTTGTAGGACGTGCTCTTTTAGTGTAGATGTGAGATAGTCATGAGACGGTGTGAACCCGGGTCCATCGGTCCGACTAGCCTAGGAAGTTTCTTAGCATCATCAATGCTGTAGCGCACAGTATGTCAATTTCACTGTAAGAAAAAAAAAATAATGACCTAGTCGTTACCACTTCTCTCCTGTCGTGACACCGAATAGCCTGCCCTCAACGGCGAACCCAGTGGAGTAGCAAGATTGCCGCCTGTACCTCATCTTTCGCTCTCTTCTGATTGTTGGGGGGTCAGTGCACTGTTACGAAAAATAAAATTTCCCTGGAAGCGTCGTGCAGTATTTTCTGTGTTTCAAAGATAAGCGTCAAAAATGCGACCTAGATGCATATTCCGCGAGCAAAAAAAAAAAAAGAAAACGGCTCCCCGAATAAAATGGAACGCTGCTGCCGTATGACGGGCAGCAGCTTCAGACACCTATAGTATTTTTCTTTTTCAGTTGTTGTACTTTCATCTTTCTAGTTGGTCAATTTATCAATCATTAGTGTCAGGTTGAGTTCTATCTAGTACTAGCTAGCGCCGCAACACTATACGCCTGCTCCACATTAGCGGCTGTTGATCTTTTTTTTGCCCACAGATTGCCACGCTAAACTCGCCCGAACGAACTTGCGACTCTTTGTAGTAGAAAGAACAAGATGACTGCACCACAATACCACGACATTAGTGCAGCGCCTATATCGATACCGTCACACAGTATCAAGACGCATCTATTCAACAAGCGTAAAAACCCAGTCAGTGTCGAGTGTTACCACCCTCTAGATTTCGAAGACCCAGAGGATGATGAATCGGAAACAGAATCAACAATGGTAGACAGCGAGGGTGACGATTCGTGTGGTGACGACAGTTCCATTCCTAATTCCCTTTGTTCATTTGCGTCGTGTTCCTTTGGCTCTATGACCACGTCTTCATCGTCGTTATCTCTTGCGGGCCCAGTCAAATTATCGCTCTCCATGCTGCCCAACAAGAAATTTTCTGTTTCGCTGGTACTGCCGGTGACTGTGACCAGTGTATCTGTTCCCCCTTATTCGAGTGCTACTGCCAATACCTCGCCTGGTCTTAAGAGCTCGACTTCTATCTCCAATCTTGCTAAAATCTTGGAGAGTGTCCAGGATTCTTCATTTGAAGTGAAGTCGAAGCTCGTGGAGTCATCAGAACCACAAACCAATGCCAATTCGTCTGACATCACGAGTCACACTCCCAACACTACTGGTACTACTACGGCGACAAATACCCGCCCAGGCTCTATCACTGCATACTCCAAGTTGATACTTCAAACATACCTTCGCATCGACCTCTTACCTGACTTTTTTGGTAGGTCTGGAGGTCCCAAAACAGATGGCCACGCCAAAAGGAAACACCGCCAAGTGAATGATCTGGCTGATATAGCCTCGTCACTGCCATCACCATCTTTATCGCCCTCATCCTCGACGACATCGTTTGTTGACTCATTTGCATCATCTCTAGTCGAAGGTGGGGAAGAACTCCAATCCTTCTCTGCGCCCACAACAGTATCAACTGGCACATCAAGTGGCACAGACGCTGCTTGCTGCTCGGACGAAGATTTGCTCCACTCATCACTCATCAAGTGCAAGCCAACACGTAATAGAGAACTCCGCATAAACTCACGCTTCCTCGTTATGTATGCGTACGACTATAGCTCTCGTTCCAGTGGTCTTCTTCCGAACACGAGCACTTCTAGCGAACTTGAAGATCTCATGGAGTTTCCCGCCACTAGAGATTTCCACGAAAAGTACAATCTCAACAAGATCTCAGCGCTCTCAAGAGATAAACTCTGGGAAAACGTTATTTTACAAGCAAGAAGCGACCCGCTTCCCATCGGCGACATTTCCTACGAAGACTACATTAAGAATGACGAAGACGAAGACGAAGACGATGAGCAACCAGGTTCTGGAACCTGGGGCTCTCGTCTGTCGTTCTCGCAATCTCCTTCCAGCACCACAAGCATCCGCAAACATTCACTTGTAAAGCTAAACGGATGTGAGTACCTTCCTTGGCTCAGCTTGAGAAATCAATCTGGATCGGTCAAGCCTGCAGGTGTTCTCAAGGGAGGTCGGGCACTTTGTAATGGCGAACTGCCCTCATCTGGTCTTACCAGAACGCAATTCACAGTCAAGGGCTGGACCAACAAGCGTTGGGTCAGCACAACATAGTGGCCACCACACTACTTTGCATATTTTATTTATTTCTAAAGCATGTTGATCGTGCCTACATAGACAAGGAAAGATTTGGCGGGGCCGGGTGTTCTTTTTTTGGAATTTTCCTTTTCAAAGTGCCACCTTTTCCGCGCCTTATCTTTCCCAGGCTCATTGCAGTAGCATTTAATACCATACTCAAGCCGTTTTTTTTTTAATAATCTGCGCCGTGTAGGCCCATATTGCATCAGACTGTTGGATGCGCGGCTCCACACCCTTGTGGTCTAATTACCCTCTGCCTGCAATTTCCGTTTGCATTCAAAAGCCCTTTTACTGGTGTTGCTCTCGCGCGGCACTTCCGCATTAGGCGGTACTATGCGGCCATTTTGGAGCCATTCATAATTTCCGTACGTGCATGCATCAATGTATATCGGAGTCGGGTAAGATGGATGCTGAGTGTTTGACGTATGCCCAAGGTGTATAGTGCATGTACTGGGCAGTCCAGTTACATGTGATAGTTAGAGAGAATAGAGGGGTTGTGATCAGCAGACTGATAGCTGAGGCTATGAATAGCGTATGGCTTTATATACAGGTTGTGATAATCAGATATACCATTAGTCCTTTCAGCACTCGCTTTGTAAGCGTAGTACGTTAACGAATAAACTACACAATTTGAGGTTTTGGAGGCTGCTCTAGCTTGCCCTCTCGCTTAAGTTTCGTTTCAGACAAAACACTAACCGCATGACTGAAACATGTGTAACCGCTAAAAACACATTTTTGACGTCACATTGTATGTGTACGAAAGAGACAGAAACGAACATGCTACCTAGAGCAAAATAGAAATAGATCTTGAGGAAAAAGCACCTAGCATCTAACATTCAACAGCGAGTAGCATTCTCTCATTACGAAGCATTCATTCAAACCACCCCGTTTGACACATATTGTGTTTCCTCCTGCACACACTCTACTTTTAATCTTAGGACCTCTTTCGCCCTGCATATGATTATCTCACATGATTCTGGCTATTAGTAGTCACGTGACTCGCCCCTCAGTGAAAGTCATACTCAGAGCAACAGCATAGGTCCGTGTCTTCTGCATCGCTGTCCAGTCTCTCTCTACGCCCACAACTGTATAGCGATGTCTGAATTATTTTCTTCGTATGAATCTGACTTTGAATTGGCGTATCAGGAAGCGCGCTCAAAACTTGGTCAAGTGAGTTCGCAAAATGATAGTATGTATTACCAAACTTGTGCCGCTGTCGCACCATCAAGGGTGAGTTGAAGTAGCTGCAACGAGCAGATCGTGCACGGCTCTTCCCAGCTATCCATTGCTAACCTTTATAGGTCAACGTAAATCCACCCTCAAAGCAATTGAATTTGCTACGGACGAATGCTTGGAATTGCTCGACCAGATGAATATTGAGGTGCAAAGCGTGCCCCTGAATCAACGTGCCCCGTATAACACCAAGATCCGTCAATATAAGCAGCAAGTAGACGAGGCAAAGACCAAATTAAGACAGTTGCTCGACGATGAAGATAAGCGCGAACTATTTGGTGGCCGGTACGCAGACCTGGATGGAGAAAGTGGTGCTGGCCACGACAACCAGCGCAAACAACTTCTTAGCAACAATAGCTCAATAGAACGCTCAAACGAAAGACTCCGTGAGAGTCAGCGTGTTGCCCTTGAAACTGAGGGAATTGGCGGTAACATTCTCAACGACTTGCGTGCACAACGTGAAACAATTATGAACTCACGCAATACCTTGGACCAGGCAGATAATTACGTGGACAAGTCTATCAAGACCCTCAAGACCATGACGAGGCGTATGACTGCAAATAAATTCATCAGCTATGCCATAATTGCTGTGTTAATCATCCTCATCTTTTTGGTGCTTGCCAGCAAGTTCTCGTAAGCGCCTCATTCACCCCGGAGCTTTGTTCCACAATAACGCCCTAGGCCAATTGAAAAAAACCCCTTTTATATTTTAAACGGACTTCAGTCAGCCTGTGATGCTTACTAGTCTCTACAGATTTTGTACTCTTAGCTAGAAAACTAATGCAATATAATGAATTTCGAGAAACTTTACATGAAAGATTACGGAAGGAGGAAGAGCTCATTTGCAGGATACCAATTCACCCATGCACTTTGGTGCTATGGCTGCAAAAGATATGTCATATATTCACGCACGTTGCAAAAAAAAGTAATTATAAGCACACATCAGAGTTTGCATTTCGTCAACTGATGTGCAGCCTAGTAATTCACCATTTTGCCTCTTTCTCTCCCGTACTATATTCAGCTCCCCAGTAGGCTTCCTTATCTAGCACGAGTCAGAACGTTGACGTGGGTGCTTACCTGCAGTATTTGTATTCACAAAAAAAAAATTCTTCAAGATACCAGTAGGCACCGGCGAACGAACCTAGATCAAATACCTTAGAAGCCAGATAGGATGCAGAGCTTTGTGAGATCAACGATAAGAGGGCTTTCTGGAAAAGGTAGTCTGTGGCTCGCCGCGCGGTCGTCGACTATACTGAGAAACAATGCTTCCTGGGCACTCGCATCGCAGGTCGGGCATTTCGGAAACCATTCCCATGCTGGTCAAAGAATGCAATTCCACCTGTCGGCCCCGACCTTCCACGGGCACCTTGACCCTCCTAAACCGGGAGAGGAACTCCACATCACGTTCATTCTCAAGGACGGTTCTCAAAAGACATACGAAGTGGCGGAAGGCGACAATATTTTAGACATCGCTCAAGCACACGATTTGGATATGGAAGGAGCATGTGGTGGATCATGCGCATGCTCCACATGCCACGTCATAGTTGACCCAGAATTTTATGATGCAATCGAAGAGCCAGATGACGACGAAAATGATATGCTTGACTTAGCTTTTGGCTTAACCGAGACCTCGCGTTTGGGTTGTCAGGTTAAGATGAGCAAGGAACTCGACGGCATACGTGTTGCTTTGCCTGCGTTGACAAGAAACCTTCAGAACAAAGATATGAAGTAAGGTCTTCGTAGCATACATTCACTTGTACACAAAGAAAAAGTTATCTCTTCAATGGGCTAATCTATTCATCTATACCCCTCATCATATATGCCTTGTGCTGCAAAAGACTTATGTGGACTCAAGCAGAAAAGAACTTGATTGGACACTGAAAAGCAGATCATAGCGAAAGGCACGCACACTTCCTCCTTCCTTCCCTTGTATATATAGACATCTAAATCAAATATATGATCCGGCTGCGAGATCAAGACGTATTGTATGTGGAATTGAACGGAATCTGCATAAAGAGAAAATATGCCCAGCATCTTTATTAAGTGGCCTGTCATCCTTCCTCTTATAAAGGTGGTACGATGCTCTCTGCAGCCACTGCTCTCCTGTATACAACGTTTATCATCGTTTATAAGGCAGCCCTAGCAAGACCAATGGATTGTGGATCATCCTCATGTGATATATAAGAGTTGTACCTGTATTCCACTGCTCGAAAGATTCAATTGGCCAAGCTCAATGAACTGAAATACGTAAACGCAGTACAGGTGGTGTGGATTATGGGAGATATCTGAAACTTCGACAGAAATTAGCACTTTAGAGTGAATCTTAGCCTTAAAAAATGACTTCATACTTCAATAGATAGTTTTTCATCCTAGGTGACAGACACGTAGCTAATGGTTTTGAGTTAGAACGGGATCGACAGGTACCTGTTTTTGTATGATCAACATTTATTCTTCCCAGTATCCGAGTCTGACCTCACGTAGGTCTGATTACTTCCTCACTTCAGGAATCAAATCTTGTATGGAAGTAGATCGGTTATAGATAGGGATCACCTATGGGTGGGGCTACTTGCATGGAAAAATCGTAACTGTATTTGCAGCCAACTCTTCCACATCATAAAACGCGATACGGGAGGTCGGTGCTGTGTGCAGAACTCATAAATACATCCTGTATACAATATGTTTACCTTTCAGATCTGTAAATATCAGAGCCCTCTGGAACACCTTGAAAAGGTCCGTACTTTGCGTACAGCTTTCCTTTGTTCGCTATACCCACAAAGAACACAAGGAGATACATACACATTATCTCACAAGAACTCATATGGGCAATATTTTGTATACAAGTCCTCTACAAAACAGCAACTTCGAGAGGTTTCATAAGAGTTTCAGAGAGAGATGTCCATAAATACGGAACCATTTTCCCCAAACTCAGTTCACAGGGAAGTTCCTGGACAGAGTGTTCTTGGAGAGATACAAAATACAGTTTTTGTGGCCTCGGAGTATACAAGGGATAGCGATAACCCCTTGAAGCGAAGACGTCTGTCTCTAGGCTTCACCATGGCAAAGATCAGCCCGACCTCCCCACACAATGCAGCACCAAAACCACATCTGCCAAAACACCGACACACAAGCATTCCAGCTCCTCCAAAATGGACCACTCAGGCATCGCGCGAAGTATCGAATGAAGCACTAAGAAAAACGGGTATTCCATCTCGGCCACAACCTTCCTCGCTGACTGACTTTAGACATAAGAGTGGGGGAACAAAGCCTGCGGTAGGAAGTGGCGTTGACCTTCTGCATATACGACAGTTGATTGATCGCCATAAGACACTTGCAGTCGCTAGTACAGACTCTGATGCAAGCTCGTCTACAGACGTCTCAGTTGCGGAAAAGTCTCTCCGCTGGAGAGTTGCACAGATCGAATCCACTTACGCGCAGGATATCAGTGCGCTCCAAGGTACGCAGCAATCACTATCACTGCAAACGGTTCTTCTCCAGCAGCAGGTAAACAGTCTCGAGACTGATGTCGTAGACTTGAAGCGAGAACTGAAGAAGTTATCAAATTCATATTCAAATATCAAGATTGCCATAGAGAGCTCGCGCAAAAAGTTTGATATTGTCGAAAGCCAGGTTATGAAAAACGTGCTCCACCGCGAGAAAATGGTAAACATTCAACTCGAAGAACTTGCCAGGAAACTCTCAGAGGCGTATGAGGAGTTGCAGTTCCAAATGATTGAAGAACGCAAGTCATTGGTCAGGGAGCGTGACAAAAATTCATCAGATGCACTTCTTAAATTTAACCAAGAACGTGAGGCGCTAGAAATTCAGCTTGAAGTGACGAAAACCCGCAAAAAGAATGTCATTTCACACGAACTAGCCGAGTTGGAGAGCCAGCTACAAGATTTTTTGAAAGAAAAGACTGACGAATGTCGACAACTCACAGAACGCTACGAGACCCATGAATCTCGTTTAGAAATGGAAGTTTTGGCAACATATAAGGAACTCGAAAGAGAAGTCGAAAACAAGTTAGCACAAACACAGAATGTCAAAGACAGGATTGCTAAACTTGTGACAAGTAGTGCTAATTACGATGAATCAATGGCAAGACTTCAGGAGAAGAAAGCAATTGCTATGGCAAAACTCCAAGAAGTAGAAGCACATAGAAACGAATGGAACCACAAACTAGCAGCGTGTCGCTCAAGTCACAACGAAAGCCTAGCTAAGTTTCAACGCCAGGAGTTACAACGTCGAAAATTAGAGAATGCAATATGGGAGTATGAAGGCAAGTTGCGTGTATTTTGGGTGCAGTCCGCAAAGTTACAACTGCAGCTACTATCTGAAACTTGCTTTAATAAGATGTTTGTTGAGGATAAATCGCTCTCCGAAATTGCAGAAGAGTATGCATTAATGGTGGAAAGTGTTCTCAGTGGCAGTGATTGCTCTATTGTGTTCGCGGGAGACCCGAACCTCTCAGCTTCTCCCATGAGGGAAGCGCTTGTGCATGATTATTCCTCCCTTAAACTTAAAAGCTTGCAAATGGAAAGCGAATTGGGCTGGAAGTTTACTTTCCGCCTCCTAGAAAACAAGGAATACAAGCTAAATGTCTCGAGTCATACGACACCACTTCCTGAAAAGGCTCTAAGTATATCCTCCTCGGATTTGAATTGTTTGTGCTATACACTCGAAGTTAGAGCAACACATCCGTCAATGAATCCCGCCGGATTCTCAGCCTCAATCATCTACATCCAGCTCACCGACCTCCCAAAGTTGCGCCAGTGTAACATGCTCAGAGAGCCCCTTCTTCCTACTCATTCCCAGGGAAATTCTGCTGGATCTGTTGCTGTTAGTCCGCAAGTAGAGCTTATTTACCATTGCTATCGTGCTACGAAATTTCTCCTCATTGCATCTGCACAAGGTGACCCTACCCCAATGCTTGAAGTATGCGAGATGATTCGGTCTACAGAGGCAGTTTACAAGCCAACAAATAAACTTGATCGTTAAAGGTGGTATCTCTATATAGTACATTATATTTGTATATATATGAATATATACTAGGGTAGTGACTTCGTCCGTCTATATTGTGGATATCAAATCGTGGAGTAGCCACTTCAATTCGTCGTTTGTTCCAATATGTGACTCGTGTCTCACCATTTGTGAGGATGCAGCTACTGCGGTTGGAACTGTTGACGACAGCGCATGTGTCTTGAGTGGTTCTGCTTGCCTTTTATCTGACGCGCCATTGCCAGTCGCAGAAATAGCTGAGTCAGAGGTCTTCTCCTTCTCTTCATTATTTTTGCCTTGATCTCCCTCTGTCTTAGTTGTCTCCGTTGATGTAGCATCTTTGGATACCTGCTCCTTCTTTATTCCATCAATGGCCTTAGGATCTTCTTTGAGTTCCCCATTGAGGCTACTTGTGGCAGCCAGAGTAGAAGACGAGGCTGGAATCGTGTCGGATGCGCCGAGAAGCTCAAAGCGTGGAGGCAACTCATAGTCTGGCTCATCAGCCTTAACCATGTCATCGTTCTGGAGAAGTACATTAGAGAGTCTGAATTTAGGGCCGTTTGGCTCTATGAGATGTGGGAACATTTCTAGTGTGTCGAAAAGATCCTCTGCGTTGAGCGTAACTTTCTGTCGCTTACGCAGAGGTGAGAGTTCGTCTTCACGTGTAGGTCCAGGAGCTGAAGGTCCAAATATACCACTCATTGCTTTCGTGGCTGCAGCTGTGCTCCCGTTTGCAAGGACAGTTCCATTCGTTCCGTCGCCCAGCGGCGGAGCTGAATCTAACGAGATACCGGCAGCCTCTGCTTCTGCAGTCCCCAAAATATCATTTGATGCATACTTGTTCTCACGGTAGCGTACAATATCGATAGCACTTTCTATTATGTTTTTTAAATGGATTTCCAAGCCCAACAGTAACACTTCAACCACCTGTGGCGGGAGACCACCTGTGAGTCCGTGTTCACGCATAATCATTGTCATACGTGTACTTAATGTGTCGTAATCTGGAATTTCATAGTTATCAGTGGCCACCGGAGTGTTGATCCCATTGACCACATCCTGTTGCCATGCCACCAAATTATTCACATGTGACTGTTGCTGCTGTTTATCTTGAATCATAGGGATCTTGGGCAACATCGAGTGTCGAGTAAGTGTAATGGACGCACTTAACTTTCCTTTCTTGCCTGATTCACGCGTGATATTTTTGATTCTCCGTCTTTCACGTATGGGCAAACCCATCACGTTCAGTTTGAACTTTTCAAACTGAGACGATTTGAGGTTTTTCGGTTTCCCAGTTGAATTCTTTTTGTTCCAGAACGATGCAAACTCGCTATTTGGGTCAAGAGGGCCATCTTTGAGTGAATTGGCAAAATTCATGAGAAGAAGCTTATTGTGATATTTTATAAGGCTGACTTCTTCGTTCACACCGGCACCGTTGCCTGAACCTGTGTCTGACCCCGTATCACCATTTCTTACCGATGGCTTGCGCTGTAATATAGGATTTATTTTCTCCACCATCTCGTTACGCGAGAGCTTTCCGATAAGAAAGAGACTCAAAGTCTCCTGGTACTTGTCCCAGTCATTGCCCAATTTAGCCTGAAAGTTTCGTATGTGGTTTTCAAGCTCTATATGAGAGTTTGATTTAGGAGGGACCGACATCGTTCAGTGAGTGCGTGTAAGCACCTGTGGAGTGTTCTATGTGCTTCTCTGCCCAGTTATCGGGGGACCCCTGGTTCAGAGGAGCAAGAAGTTGTTGTACGGGGAATGGTCACGTGCGTGAAGACAGCTACCCACAACAGATCTCGCCTGGAAGTTCCCACAATTGATTAAGTTGAATGAAGCCGACAATAGATTGATGCGCGTGGCCGTGTAGTGATTAGTTGGTTATCTTTCCGATTGGTCAACGATTATGTGCTAAGCACGTAGATGGATTAGCGATACTTTGAAGGTAAGTATGAAAATTCTTGAAATTCGAGTTCATATGCGTGGAGTTGTACAGGACACGACTTTTTGCAACCATGGCAAGGCGCCTTGGCTCAAGATAATGGTGTGCCCCTGGAAGAGAGGTCGTAAGACAATGTATGTTCCTCGAAAGACTAATTGCTGAATGAACATTTTTATCTCGAAGCTTCAGCCTAATGCAGGGCTTATTCAAGTGGTAAAATCGAGGCAACCAGTGTGGCTGCAAATAATTGACTTCCCAGTTGGGACCAGTACTACAGGCATCATTCATCAAGACATTACTAATACTACTTCCCTACTGATGTATGGCTCAGATTAGATTCTACTTGTACTTCTGGATCACTTGGACGGGGGTCGTTGTCTCTACTCTTCAACAATAGAAAGACAACCAGAACAGCAAATGATAGACCAGCGAGTCCAACCCCAAAATGTAGCCCTTGTCTCATACTGTACAAAATATCACCAGTTCTATTATTCACTTCTGTCTGCACGGTAAAACCAACTGACATTCCTAGAGCCATAGTATAATTTACAATCACCATCACTATGGAACTTGCCATACCTTGCTGACTAGGTGGAAGAAAATCTGTAAGTACAACCAAAGATGCAGGGAAACTTATAACCATTCCCCAGACAACCACAAAAAGCATTCCAAAAAAGATTTTAAAGTATCCCTGGTTTAGTGGCCAAAAACTGAGCATGAGATCGGCGCCCATGAAACATAAACTAGTAAAACTCATTATGTAGCAAGGTTTCACATTCGATATTATCGGGCCAGTTATAGCACTCACAAGTGCAGCAAGTCCGATGAGGGGCGTCAAATATGCGGCCATCATAATGGGAGATTTATTAGCCAAATTTTGGACAATGGCCCCAACGAAATAAATCCAGCAGCCAAATGATGCCCACATAAGAGTGATGGTGAAAACAACGTGTGCGATTTTATGACTCATGAGCGATTTTGATAGAAGCGGATAAGAAACATAGTAAAACTCTAACAAAAAGAATGCAACAATGAGAACAACCGATACCACCATAAGCACAATCACATACGCGGCCCAATTTGTGTTAGATCCTTGATTCCATGCAACAAGATGAAGTACAAGACCTGTTACTCCAACAACCGAACCAATGATATCCACTTCCTTTAATGTTTGAATAACCTGTGCGGTGCAGATCTTGTGGTACGTTGGCACCACACATGGTGAAGGATTTTTAATATTGGGTACAAAAAGCGAAGCGAAAAGCATAATACCACAAGCGAATCCACAAACCCAATAAGCCCATGGCCACCAGGCTAATTGGGATAGCATGCCACTAAAGAGCGCGCAAAGACTAGCTCCTATAGGCCCAGCAGCACCGATCAAGCCAAACACAAAGTTCTTGCGCCGACCTGTTTGATACGCCACACCTAGCATACCAAGCCCACCCGGGAGCAATAGGGCAATTCCAACACCTTGCATTGCTCTGCAAAACACAAAGAATATTATCGACTTAGAGTACACTGAAAACCCACACAAGAACATCCACAAGGTCGCCCACACCCACCCAATAATAAACATCTTCTTGTGGCCAAATACATCACCAAGCCTACCGCAAATTAATACAAAGGCCCCCAAGGCCATGACAAATGATGCAGGAATCCACACATGTATTGATGGTGGAATCGGTACATCAGGGGCCAGCTTTGTAAACCATAGAATCACAAGTTCCATCTGCGTGAGCGCCATCGTTAAGCCTCCCTGCGACAAGAACTGCGCAAAGAAGACAGCTGTGACGAGAGCCACCTCCTCGTGCCATGACTTGAACACTTTAGGTCTCATTGGAAACTCGCGATACAAAGAGCTCTTCTATCTAACTTCTCCTTCTTCTCTTTTTCTTAGGTGCATTAATTTCCTCTCCTATGTATAGGCCGTCTCTATATAACAGACTAGTGGGGAATATATATGCAACTTGCGCGAAGAATTAGTAAAAAAATTAGTAACGAATTATGCAGTCAATTCGGCATCATACATGCGCACAGAAGACTTGCCTATTGATGTCTGCATTTAGGCAGACGTCTTTAACGTGGCGGAGGCGCGAACAAAAGTAGTGACACACGTACTTTTTTTTTTTTTACTGGTTGAAGTTGCAGTTGACATTTATGTCCGCTCCCACCAACCTATTGTGTTTTTCAAGTGTTGATGTATTGATAATGTACTGCCCCTTGTGTGCATTTACCAAGTATAATTCCGTCAGTAATGATGTCCAAGCTACTGATTTCATTATCCATCAGCCGTAACACTTTCTTCTCTTGTTCAAGAGCATATCAGTGCCTAAGTGCATCTCTCGCGATTTTGTTATTCTCAGCCGTAGATGTTTCAGCCGCACTTTTTTTTTTTTTGAACGTTTCTCAGCCCCAATTCGATGACTCCTGGACTGAACAAACAATTTCCTCCGTTTTCATAGTAAGCGACTGAATCAACCATGCTCATAATCAAAAATCACTTGCGGAATCCTTGATACACTCGTTCAGAACCCGTCCACAACAACAATACCAAGGCACAGTGTGTTGTGGTGTACGGATGTTCCTTTGAATTCTCGTTTTGACTCTCCTCCTTGCTGCATAGTTGTAGGTTACAGGTGCTCGTGAGTTGCAGAGCACTGTCAAATCACATTATCTCTTCGTAGCATATGCATTGTTCAGACATTCGTGGTCAATGCAGTAACGAGAAATATAAGTATGTGCATATAATCACTGTACTGCTATTCAATACATACTGCCACATTCCAAGTCTCACCAATGAAGTTGGAGAGGCTGTTTGTTGACCATGTCTACCTTTTGATACTAGCATGCTACATCACCTTAAGCTTGTTTCTTGCAAATTAGTTTTTCTTCTCTTTTTAGTATAGTATTCAGTTCTGAGTTTTTAATGTCGATATTGTCTCTTTTTGCAATATTGTGGTGTAAAATAATAAAGTGACAGTGTTTGAGAACCATCCGAGTTACGATCCCACAATATACTACAAAATTCAATATATCTTAATTATGCTCTATTATATCATATAATCAGTGTTCCCAGCACACCTATTTATGAATCTCGTTGCATTACTCAATGAAACACAGATAAACCTTGAATCAAAGAGTCCACTTCAAGAATAAAATTGCTGTTACTGATCTTTTCACCTGGCTTGAAGTCAATTGGTGAGAGACTGTTCTGTACCACAGTTCTCAAGTATATATCGGTGTAGAGTTTGTGCAAAACTGCCTGCAAGTTATCCAATCCGACGTCGCTTATGAGAGCAAATTTCAACCCCGACGCGGTGGTGTAAAGATGAATTCTATAGTTTTGAGTTGCGAACGATTTCAATACATTTTGTGACTGAGCGGTGTTCTCGAGTGAGCCAAGTTTAGTTGATATGTTAGTTAACGAGTGGATGAGGCCAAACAAAAGCTTTGACGCGTCCGACTCGTTACTCTTGTTCACTGCCCCCTCATCTTTACGCGACCATTCACGAATGTAGATACAGTTGCAGTGTCTGTCGAAAAGGTAAAAGGAGTATATCATGGATCGACGTGTGGCCACTTGATGAGAAAACTCACCAGTGGTCCTAGCAGTTTGATTCTCCTGTTTTTTGGGATCCCGCGACAGTGCAAGTACAACATGCAGGTCAGATTTTTCAGGGACCTTTGTTTCAGTTTGCAGCCACAGAGAAGTAGCAACATAGTAATGAGTGAGATGGAGCACCTTAAAACTCTTTGAAAGCGCCACACCATAGAGCTGAGGGGTCAATTCCTTGTCGTTTTTCCTTAATGGATTGCGTCTACTTTACTTCAGTTTTACTCTTGCGCATACCCTTACTAGGAATCTGCGCCTTGCCTTAGGGTGAGAAAAGGATCCAAAGAAAAAGATCCAAAGGGGATCTCGACAGCCGAACCAATGCATTTTCAGGCAAACTGAAGCAAAGCTCGTTTGGCGATATTCTAGGCTCGATTATAAATAGAGTTTAGGAAAGGCTGCTAGAAGGGGATCTGGGATCTAGGATATATGTTACGAGCCTTGTGCTACATCAAATTTGGCATACAGTACCGCTCATTGCCCGGGAGTAACAGATAGAACCTTCGGTGATCTGCTGATGGACAGAACATCGGCACCAGATTACCGGGGTCTAGTGTCCAAGCAGGGGTGACATAATGCTGAGCACTGCAAGGTTAAGTTACAGCTAGTGCCATGATGAATTCAAACGAAAAAAAAGACTCATTCAATCACTCTAGGCTCGTTCTCAGCAGGGAGTTTGACCAGCAATACATTTTAGCTTAAATCTTAAATAGGCTTGTTTAGAAAATTCATACCGTAACAGATAATTGAGGCTTGTCCATACCTATAATGTGAAGAGATCAGAGGCACCACACGCAAGAGTGGAGATTCTTCTACAAGATTACAGTTATCCGGACAAGGCAAGACATGTAAACATAGTCACAGTGTGGCCCCGCAAACTAAGCCAGTGTTGCACGTTTTGTTGGACCGGTAGAGTTTGCCCGTATTTATCAGTCCACTGCCCCACCACAAAGAGTCCACAATTTGTTAATTTCAATGCCATAGAATTTTTATGGCTCTTATCACCCCACCACAACAAAAAAACGTTTGACACACAAGGTGTGCGCCAGGTCCGAAAGTGACTCTTACCTACCCTGGTGTTTACACTTGTTCGTATTTATCACTACTTAGTTTTCGCTGCAGGGAATTGCGTTTTCTCTCAGCGTAGTTAGTTGGCAGACGATTGTGGCGTATCACCTCAAATCACGTGTGCCACATTTTGTAAGCCATTTCGCAGCCACTGAGGAGCAGAGATCCACCACAGATTTGAACCACAAACCACATTTTATGTCCACAGTTCTGAAGGTCCTGCGAGATATAAAGGGGAGTGGCGGCAGTTTTTAGTATTCTATCTTTGTCTTATTTATTTTCATCAACCAATCCTCACACTTTTTTTGGTACCCTACTGGCAGCATCCATAGCCATAACCACTATAAGCACATCACTCTACAAGTATATAAAGTTACCTGTACCAACAAGCGAAAAAAAAAGAAATTGCACCCAATTTTTTTTTTTATTCATAGAGAAGTTGGCCCACTCGAATTCATTGCAGCAGTATACAGCAAAGGATCTAATTGCCGAACACGCACACTCCACGACCAGCGTATAACCTTCAATTTGCAGGTGCCTTCCCGCGGAACCGACGAGCATAATTTTTTTTTTCAGTGCCCTGATTTCTCCTCTCCTGGGAGCTTATAATATCCGAATCGATCTCCTAAATTGAAAATCGTGCGGCCTTCTTTCAATATTGCTCATAACGACGCATCAAAGTTCCAGACTCGCCAATATTTAGCTTCAGGTAAGCTATATATTTATTGATTGAAATCCATTGAAAAATCACCTGAGACTAAGCATACCAGAAGATAGGTATCTTAACAGTATCTCCAGTTCCTCAAAGCAAAAACTTAAAGAAGATACAGATACATTACTACGTGTTTCCCCACATTTCACGGGAAAAAAAAAAGCAGCAGCACTTGAGACTCCTTGTCTTGCGTCGTACTATTTATTTTATACAAACTCCATATCTACAAAATGTTGTTTGACGATGGACACTGTGTGGTTGATGGCAACCCTTGTGAGCAGGGATCGGTATACTGCAGTGAAGAATGCAGGGATTTCGATCTCCAGGAGAATCAAAACGTGTTCTTCAATGGGGACGAGGACAATGATCCGTTGGAATCACTAACCGAATCTACCACCTATGAATCTCCTAGTTACATGCATGTAGATGACGATGAATCTCCAACTTACCTTCTTTACGAATGCTGCTTATGCAAGACAACTCACTCAGCTGGTGCGCCGTGCTCGCATTATCTGTATTACAAACTTGAACCAGAGTACTTGGATCTTAACCAGCCCAGAAGGTTCACTTCTCGGTTTTCCCTGGAGGAAACTGAGGTGACTTCAGCACCAACTATTATTGAGACTTTGGAGAGCTACATGAAGTATTCCGATGACGACATCTCGGTAATAAAGAGCAACCTCTCAATTCAGCACAATTATAGAAAGTGGTTGGTGATGGGATCCAACTAGGCATATACGTCAGTGTACATACACAGGAAGGTACACACGAACACATGGGTTATAAGGTTATACGGGTATTTATTTGGAGGTTTTTTAGTTCCACGGTTTTAGTTATGAAGATTAACTAGTTTATTATAGATTATATGTTATTAAAGCTTTTCAGCTAAAATTATGTAGTGTACAAGTATGTAATAATGCAATTGGTGAAGATGATGCTACTGCCGCACAGTACAGTTGATACTTTCCATGGCCATGCTAGTTAGCTGCCTGCTTCTATTCGTTACGCATTTTCAAAGGTTTCTCATGCTCATATCTTCAAATGTTCTTTTGTGTTTGTTCTGAGGCCGTTGCAACCGCTTTAGCCGGCGTTCGGTAATATATTGGGCAAATTGCGCTAGAGAGCAATGCCGCAAAAAAAAAAAACAGCACATCATCCGTTGCCCATTTTCAAGCTAAAAAAGGAAATATGTTCGGCTATAACGATATATTAACCATCTGTCCTAGCGCCTGAGGCGATTCCCACACCCCTTAGCTGCATGGCCACTTTTTTATTTATTGCGGCCCGTACTTTCGCTTTATGTTCTGGGTGAGGTTTCTCAACTCTTGAAGTCCCTTTGGAATATTGGCCAAGTTTGGTTTCTTAATTGTATTTTTACTCGGAGAGCTGAATGGGGTACTTTGCTCGACAATACCATTTCCAAAGCCAGCAAGTCTGGAAACATTCGGGTTAATCATTGTAGTGTCATTGAAGCTTGTGCTTGTAATATTGTGTAAAAACGAATTGGAAAACTGATGGTGCGTGGTATTGTGAGAAGGCGGTTGAAAACTGTTGTATGCAGTTACAAACGACAGATTGTTGTGAAGGGTATTGTTGAATGATGTGTTTGTGTTGTTGGTAATATGTTTCGATAAGTAATTGTACTTGCGGAGAGCCTTGGCTTTAGAAAGGTGTTCTTGCTCTTTGATTTGGTACCTTGGTGTTATTGCTGGAGGCGACTTTGCCGCTGTAGCCGAGAATGATTCTGTGGCCGAGCCGGACTTTGAAAGTGGCAAGCCTGTGGACAGTATCACCTCATGTGTGTTACTAGAAGGTGCTGCAGATTCGGAAGCTTGGTGTCTTGTTAAAAGCTTTTTCTTTAGTTTTTCAACAATTTTACGCCCTCTATTTGTCATCTCGCCATTGAAACCGGTGCTAATACCTTTGAAAACATCACGTAGTTGTTCGTTTATATCTTGAGCATTAGCCATATCAATGAATCTCAAAGATTGAATCGATTCCTCGTCAGTTTTAAAATCGACAGGTAACCCAAGCGCCTGTGCGATTTCGCTTGTTTGCATTCCAGAATCGGAACAGTCCCAGAATAGCATTACCACTTGAACTTTATAGTAAGCGTATCCATTAAGTAGCTTGAATAGCTTGACTAGTTTTTCTTTGTCCGAAGCAAGCTTCTCTCTTAAGTCTGTATCGTTAGTTGGTGCAGTCGTCATGCCGCATTCAAATATGATGTACGGTGTTTTGGAAAAATACTTCTTCACGTCGTAATTCGTAGACGGTGGTGGCAAACTTGTGAATTTGATCTTGAGTCTATCAGTTTCATATTCAGTCTCGTAAACCATTGCATCTTTATTGACACCCAATCGCAATTTATTGTTGACCCACTTGGAATAGTTAGATTGCCAGTCTTCCACGAGGAGTAGAAATTTAAATTCAACACTTTTACTCTCCAACCTTATTCTAATCTTGGCTGAAATATCGTTGGTGAAACTTTGTAGATCAATGGGCTCCCACAACTTGGCAACTTTGCTTTGTGTCTCGTCAATGTAGTTGGTAGAGGGCAAGATTTTGATTTTTTTGAGTGAGCGATTGATATCAGGGGTTTGTAAATGACGGCGGTTACGTTTCCTGTCAAAGGAGGTCAGCTCAAGTTCCATACGCTTCTGTTCTTTGAGCAAAGCTTTGCTTCTACAGAGCTTTCCCTTTTTCACGAATAGTCTAGCTACCATTATTTTCAACGATTTTTCGTAAAAATTAACTGCACGAGTTTCAAGGAGCGTTGACTGTATCAAATCACTGATAAGCTTATCGTAAATATCCTTGGTTATGCCCTGAATCATATGTTCCCTTTGTAGATGTTCGTTCTGCTGCTTGACTAAAGATGGTAATATTTTCGAAAGTTCTAAGGAAACAACAGATGAAAGAATTTCTTGATAAACCTGCGTTGAGGCTTGAAAAAAATATGGAGAATCGACAAGAAGTCGCTTAGTAGGTGTGACGGCCGAGTGCCCAGGCTTAGTTAACGTAATAGTTGAAGACGGGGGTTGAATGGTGGGAATATGTTTCGTGTCGTTGGATGTAGAACTTTCGACGAATGATATATTTGGAAGTTGCTTGGACGTCGAAATCAGTGACGGTGGTGCTGTAAAAGACTGATTTGATGGGACCTGTACCTCCGTTTTCTGCGGAGCGAAATTAAAAGCTTGGACTGGTTTGGGAAGTGATCCAAAATTGACAGAAAGATTGGATGAGTCTGCCGATATAACAGGAGAAGTAGTACTAGCGGCCAAGCTTGTCTTAGGAGCAGCACTAATGGATGAAACAACTTTGTCAACATGTTTAGGCCCGACACTAGGGGTGAACTGCTGAGATACATGTGGCTTGGAAGATAAAGAAAATGATGGACTTGCTACTGTAGTTGTTACTGCAGGACCCTGCTGTACGAACCCTATCGATTCAGTTACCGGAGCTTGCTTTTGAAGGATTGAATTCCCGAATGTTTTAGCAATAGCATTGGTCACTGCTATTCCACCAAGGCTTGATGACGGAGTTCTCGAGGAGAACCCATTAGGTATGGCCTCACTAGAACTTAAGAAATCAGAAAGAGATTTTGACCCAGTGGACGAAACTGTACCAGGTTTTCTTGCAGGTACTGTTTCAGATGCTTTTCGGATAAGACTAGCAGCCCCATTGAGTTTCAATTTGAGGTCATGATTACTGTTCCCTGAATCAATCAATTTTCTGATGTTATCCCCCCGAGCAATCAGGAACTTTTGGTCGAAGACACTGGAATAAGCAGGGCTTAATTTGGGCTTATCATTGATAGAATTTAATTTATACTTGTGTTCCAACTTTTCCTTGTTAAATAAATCAATGACAACTTCACCGCCTGGTGCAGTAGCAACGTCTATTTCGTAGTACTGTACAAATGCAATCGTCAGTTCCAAATCGTCAAAGCCGAGAAACGTTTGGAGTTTAATGGCTGAGAACGGTTTACTCTTTGTATGGTAACTTCGGGACATACTCTTCAAGGCATAGAACCTGATTTCATTGAAGTGCGTTTCAAGCAAACATGACATGAGGAATGGAACTTCCATCTTTTGCACGGTGCGAAAGAACTCTTCAAATAAGCTTAGTGATCCAATGCTAACGCTTGCATGGTATCCTCTTTCTACAATGTTGCTCTGGAGTACCAAATTGCGAAACATCAATGCCAACTGGATGTATGGGTTGAACAATATATCTAGTGGGAGCTCTTGAATTTCTCGTTCTTGCTCTGGATCCCGAATATGCAGAAGTAAATAGTAAGCCCGAAACTCGGCTTCATTTGGGGCGTTACCACCGTGGTTTCTCACATCCTTGTATATCTCGAGTAGAGTTTGTAGTGCCTTATTGAACTGTTCGAGTTCTTGCTGTTGAGAGTACTCAATGCCTTGGTGTTTTTGTGCACCTGACATTACGTGCAAACAGAGTAGATGGATTCTGACAATCTTTTCATTGCAGTCAATAGCTTCGGGCCCGTAAAAGTTTTGGTAGGTGAAATCTTGCCTGATGGAACGGGTTCGATCCCAGATGAACAGGTGCGCTTCTGGGAGATGCTGAAGCGTGTTATCTATTAAGTAGTTTAAGGTCTTCACAAGAATATGCGGCGGTCTCACATCTGAAGGAAGAGGGGGAGGCTGCCCTGCTGCTGGTCTCAGAAATGCTTTCACAGCTCTTTCTCTACTGATTTTTCCTGTCAAGGGGTCACGTTCAAGGTTTTTCACATTGTTTTCAAGTGCTCTTCTCACCCGCTCAAATATGGGACACATCTCCAAACATGTTCCCTTGAATGATATGGCATCGTTTAAATCCTTACTGACATTCTCAGCATCGACGAGCCCAAGTGACTCCATCTTTTTCCTCTCGGACTCTCGCATTTTTTGGAACTCTTCGTATAGTCCCTGATAATCTTTACCTGCGGCTCCAAGTTCCATGGAGAGCATTTTCTGTTGATTTGAGGCATCCCAAGGATCTTGCAGAAATTGGGGTGTTACTAGAAGACGTGGTTGATGAAGAAGGTATTTCGGGACTGGCCTGGGCTTTCTGCTGCCTGATATTGGTTGGAACCCAAGTTGATGCGGGTTGACATATACTGGACCCGTTATGTCTTTCTCCAGCTGGGTATGATTTTGTAAAATATCAGGTCTCAGCTTAGGTAATACTTTCTTGGGTACGTCAAGAGGATCGTTGGAAATACTATTATGATCAACAGTATTTGTTCCATTTTGATGCACAAATGGCTGCTTATTATGAGAGGGTTTGGACTTTATTCGACGTCCATTACTTCCATTCGCGGAGCTACCCAGCGAGGTGTTTGCATTGGCACTCTGTGATCCATTAGAAGGTCCGTTTTTTCGCCTATTGCTTCGCCTAGGGTCGCTGTAACCTCCCTCTCTTTGACTCTGCAGTTTAGTCAGTAGCTGCAGTTGTTGTTGGCCATTCGGCTGCCGCTGGCCATTTGCGTGTCCAAACGCAAAGCTGGGGGATCCCCCAGTACCACGATTAAACACTGACATAAAGAACCAGCCAGAGATTTGGGTTGTAGTTGTTCTGTGTGGTTAACACAAAGGGCAGTCAGATGTAGAGGTTTTTCTTTGGGGAACTTGACACAGCAGAGTATGCAGGACGTAATATACAGGAACGAAATATTTTGCAGCCAAAGCTTGAGGATGTGATAGCCGCTACTTCTGTTTGGTTTAGTGCATCGTATATTCATATCATACTAATTATTTGTTTTGTTCACCTGGATCAATCATTGTAATGTAGTAAATTACAGTTCCGTGACGCATACAATCGGGCAAATACATGCTTTCCACGCAATACAATTTCAAACACTTGTCTCGCAAAACTGATTCTGCAAATAATTCAACTAAAACCTCGTCGCGAACAAGTAAGCCTATCACTACTCCAGTCACATTTGGGGTCATAAGCAGTTTAAAAGCATGTATGAAATGCGGGATGAGATATTCATTGTAGATTGTGTCACATGCAAGGACAAGATCAATTGGCTCATCACGAGTGATATCCTTTACATTGCTTACTCCATGCTCAAGATATTCCCAGTCAAACTCTATAAAATCAATGCATGGCTGCTCCTTTCGAATTTTATTCTTCCCTTTTTTGTTCTGATTTATGGTTTTGGTATTGTTACTAACATAAGAGCCTTCTTTGACGTTGGCTCTTACGTTTTGTTGCAATAGCTTCAAGATTGGCTTTTGGTCAGACGCAATGTACTTGCTTACGCGGGGACCCAACACTGAAACCAAAACACCACCTATTCCGCTTCCAAGCTCAACCACGGTCATCTCCCCACCTAATTTGAGGGGACATTCTGGATCCAGCAAAACCCAGTCCGCAAATTGCAGTGCTGTTTGCCAACATACATACCCAGTTGAATCAGATAACCCACTCAACGACTGGGTGATAGAGAGGTCGAGGTTTGAGTTTGGAAGTGCGATCTGGATCTGCTCATGATTACGATCCACGTACCCTAATCTCTTTCCATCTTGTCTTTGAGAGGATATATCATAGATGTGTGCATGGACATCCCATTCTCCAACCGCTTTGAGCTTTGAAAGATCCATATATATGGAATGGAGAGAGGGTAAAGGTAAGAATCATCTACAAATTTCGGAAGATTTTCAATGGCTGCGTAGTGCACAAAAGTTATTTTTGAGTCCGCGGAACGGCTGAACAGGTGCAATAAAGCCTTAAGTACGGTCTTTTATTTACAATACATATTGCCATTAGATGACGTTCTTTGCCTTCAATATTTCGGCAATCAAGATACCGGCACCAGCAGCACCGATAATGGTGTTGTGGGACAACACAACCATCTTGAAGTCCAAGACAGGGTCTTCTCTGACTCTTCCAACCGAAACCCCATATCCATTGTCTCTATTTCTGTCCAATCTAGGTTGCGGTCTGTCTGGTTCTTCTAAAACGTGAATGGTTTGTTTTGGAGCAGAGTGGCATCCTAATTTAGTGGCCTCGCATACGTAGTCTCTAAGACATTGTTTCACTTGCTCAACGCTGGGGGCAGGACGGTTTGCAAACTTCAACAGAATACACTCAGTGTGACCATCAATGACCGAGACACGGTTACATTGGGCACTCACTTTCAACTCCTCTGCCGACAAGGGCTCAAACTCAGTGCCTTCCTTGTTGATGTTTCCGAGAATCTTCTTAGTTTCCCATTCCATCTTGTCTTCCTCACCACTGATGTATGGGACAACGTTATCCAACACATCAATACCGGACACACCTGGTGAAAAGCCAGCACCAGAAATGGCCTGCAAAGTGGTGGCGGTCAACAAGTCAATTGGGCCGAATTTCTCAACCAAAGGCTTGAGAGGCGCGACGAGTCCTGCGGTAGAGCAGTTTGAAATACAAATGATGAAACCCTCCTTTTTACCCTCGGACTTTGCTTTAAGAACTTTCTTTTCAACCACAGAAAGATGCTCTGGGTTGACGATTGGCACCACCAATGGTACATCTTTTTCTCTTCTGTAATTCTTTGCATTGGAAATCACAGCCAAACCTGCAGCAACAAAGTCCTTTTCGATTTGGCCAGCGTAATCAGCGTCGAGACCGGAGAAAACAACATCACACTCGGCAAAGCTTGGTTCTTTGGGATCACACTCAGTGACTATTATTGATTTAGCAGATTCGGGCAACAAATCGGTTTGTTTCCAAGTGACGGCTTCTGCGTAGGGCTTTCCAGCTGATCTAGCAGATGCACCCAATGCATGAATTTCAAACTCAGGATGCTGAGCCAATAAAAGTATAAATCTTTGTCCAACAGAGCCAGTAGCTCCTAAAACACCAGCCTTCTTTACTGCCATGATATGTATACTCTATATAATGCAAAGAAAAGAAGAATATATTGGTTCAAAGTGTTTTTGCCGATAAGATTCTCCACTCTGAAAAATTTCAATCATTTGAGTCATTCTACAACACACGTGATCATCAAGCGAGGTGACACGCCGTTTCACAAAACCCTGTGCAGTAATATGCCCATACACAGTCCAAAACAACGCGCCTTTGTAGTTTTCAAAGAAATTTTTGTTAACGCGAGTGGCTTCGAGAGCACAAAACTTCAGTTACAGCACAGCTTCATTTACACTTCATTGATTTGAATCCATCTATAATGGTTAATACGAACTTTGAGAAGATATACCTCAACCAACTGAGGAATCATGGGCGTATGCGTATTGCGGACTCAGGGCTTGGTTGGAAAGCATTTGTTCCTCAGCAATCACTGGCAAATGCTGCGGCAAATGAACCTTTCTTATTGCCATCTGAGGAGATCTTATCATCACAATGGTCTAGAGGGTCTCGTGGATACGAGCTCAGAGTGCAGACGAAGAACAAGGGCGTGGTCATGTTGGACGGATTCGACGTGGAGGATTACACGAAATTAAAGCAGGAGCTCCAGCACAACTTTCACTTGACGTTGGAACACAAGGAACATTCTTTGAGAGGTTGGAATTGGGGGCAAACCGATTTGGCGAGAAATGAATTGATTTTTCAAGTTAACAATAAGCCCAATTTTGAGATTCCGTACCTGGAGATTAGCAACAGTAACTTGACTGGTAAAAATGAGGTTGCTTTGGAATTCAATTTAGATGGGGGTGTTGGCAAAGCTGGTGATGAGTTAGTTGAAATGCGGTTTTACATCCCTGGCGTAGTTGAAGATGAAGATGCAGCCTCGAAGAAGGTGAAGAAGGAGGGAGAGAGTGAGGAGGTAAATGGAGTGAAAGAAGAAGAGGAAGGGGCCGCCACCGCAACTGCTGACGCTGAAGAATCCACAACGAATGCAGCTACCGTGTTTTATGAGCACCTCAAAGACAAGGCAGATATCGGCCAAGTTGCTGGAGAGGCGATTGTTTCGTTTTCGGACATTCTTTTCCTCACACCCAGAGGCCGTTATGACATCGATATGTACCCTACTTCGCTCAGACTTCGGGGTAAAACTTACGACTACAAGATTCAGTATAAACAGATTGAGAGGATATTTTCTCTTCCAAAGCCAGATGACACGCATCACTTAATAGTGTTGCAGATAGACCCGCCATTGAGACAAGGACAGACACGTTACCCATTCCTCACGATACAACTTTCCCAGGAGGAAGAAATCGAGTTGGAATTGAACGTGTCTGACGAGGAGTACGAATCGAAATACAAGGAGAGACTTAAGAAGTCTTACGATGCTGCCACACATATTGTCATGTCTCACTGCTTCAAGGGGTTAACCGAGAGAAGATTGATTGTTCCCGGATCATACCAGTCCAGATTTAGCCAACCTGGATTGTCGTGTTCTTTAAAGGCTGCAGAAGGTTACTTGTATCCTCTTGATAGATGCTTTTTGTTTGTTACTAAGCCCACCGTATATATCCCATTCCTGGAGATCAGCAGTGTCACTATGTCCAGAACGGGATCTGGTGTCACAGCCTCCAGAACATTTGATCTTGAAATCCATTTAAGAGGCGGGTCCCTGGCTCAAACTGCATCGCATACATTTGGATCGATTGATAGAGAGGAACAACAATCTATCGAAGCATACTGTATCGAAAAGGGGTTGAGAGTAAAGAACGAGGAAAAGATTGCAAAGGCAATGATGGCAAAGGCTATTAAGGATGCAAACGATGACGATGACGATGACGACGATGTGGACATGGGATCTGCAGGAGAAGATGATGATGAAAGTGCTGACGACGACTTCAATTCTGGGTCGGATTCGGATGTTGCTGAGGAATTTGACTCTGACGCCAAATCTGATTCCGACTCTGATGAGGAAATGGGTGAAGACGATAGACCTCCAACTAAAAAATCAAAGACAGAGTAAGGGCGACCAGTGGTAAGTCCGATGTTTCATTTAGCAGTCTGTGTACGTTTTCTAGTTCACGATTTGATTATAGATGAAAGAAAATAAACATAAGGCCAATTTCAGTTGTGATGACAAGCGTACGGATTTATCTGGGTCTCTTATCAACCGTCGCACCTCGATGTAGTATTTTCCCCAGGAATTGCGAAATCAGACGTTACTGTGCCTTGCTCGCGAGAGGAACACAGTATAGCGATATTCGGCTGTCCCCTAGATCAAGTCAGCACTTTGCAACGATTAGATTTTCTGCGCTCCACAGCAAGAGAAGTGCTGCAGCATGCAGCACAACATGGCAATAGTTAGGCGAAATCAAAATGCTTTAGTGGTTTTTATTTATTTCTCATTTGGCTTAAAAATAGGAATATAGTAATTGATAGGGGTTTTGATGGTACGATCTGATGCGAATGCCATTGTAGATCCGTGCCACTTTTCAGCCTATAATCTGTCAACGAGCAATAACACGGAAGAATGGTGAAATCTTCATCTAAGGCGGCCCATGGCGTAGGTGTTTACGTTCGCTAACTATGCATAGATCTGTAATGGGGCGGGCAATTAGTTCGTTGCAATGAACTTTGAAAATAGTTGTCAGGTCACTTTCCGGTGCAACTTTCCATCTATTCTTTTTTTTTATTGTTCCTCTTGATTACATGCATGAGAAGTCTTATTACATGCATATTTAATATGCAGGACGAAATCACCTGCATCATAAAACGTCAACCCACATTGTGAGGCTTAAGCGACACCGAAATCAGGGGTTCAACAGACAAACTTAGTTACATGCATACCTGAACTCGTGATGCTTACCAACTTGCAAGCAACTGCTATATGATGGTAATTCTAGTACATTTCAAAGGGGAAATCAGAGGGGGTTATATCTTTGTGTGGGGAGTGAAGGATACTTTCTTTTTCGTTTCATAGCCACAGGAATGTATGCAACAGAAGTGGATCTTTCGGATGCGATTGTGTCCAGGGCCGGTGCAAAATTAGGGAAATACCTAATGAGGAGAGAGATGAAAGGCTCGTTTCTAGTAACGGAGAAGAAGACCCGAGCACGTTTAATGTATTCGTATTCGAGTACCTTAGCACCCCTACATCTACCTGTTTGTAACTGCCTGCTAACAATATTTTCTTAGGCGATGAGCACTGTACCTTGGGTAGCGCGATTCTTTGAACCCGCGAATTTCTGCTTTAAGTAAAGAACTGATAACTGGAGGTGCCAATTTGTTGGTTTATGACTCGGCTAATAGAACATACCCCTGATATTTGCCCCTTCGTTTGATGTGTTCCATACATTTTCCCAACTTTTTCTTTGCAATGTGCATAAAAACTTCCTATCGTAGGCAGTAGCATCTACAGTACGCCAAATCTATTGTTAGAAACAAGGTTTGTCTCTCTGATTGCGAGTGCGAAAAAAAAAAAAAAGTCTATCTACACCATGCTGGCTAACAAAATACCCTACAAACCATTAACAAGGAGTGAGAATAAGTTATGAATCAACCAGAAGCACAAGACAGACACGTTGTAAAAGAAATTTCAGTGTAGAAACACGCGTTCCTATCACAACAAACAAAGAACGTCATATGATAAAGCCCTCAACCCGGGATGGCTGGCTGTGCAACTCATAAATAGACATACTTTTCCCCTTCATTTCAGAAATCTTTTTCCTGGCTTTTCAATCTGAAGTGGTATAATTTTAGCGCAAGCCATCCACACCAGCCCACCCGGACAAAAAAAAGTGTGACTTCGCAACCTGTTAAAGATCCCAGTGTTCCTGTCTGCCATCGAATTTTTTTTTATTTTTACTTTAATAATAGAACCTCCCCACCACAACCCACCCCCTGGGGTTAAGATATTCATAAAAAAGAAAAGAATTACACTGTGCGAATTGTATTAAAGCAAAGGCACAATCCCTTATTTTCAATATCGATTGGAATCCAACTCTTTTCAACGGTCAAGTATATATCGTCACCTTTTCAGTAACGACCACATAGTAGCCGCATAGCGACACACCCTAAGACACCCTCTGTACCATCAACACCCCCCCACCCCCTTCGGTCCTCCCCCCAATCGTCAGCTCAGCGAGAACGCCCACGATTTCCCATACTTTACCGTATTCGTAAAGACCCCTTTCTTCCAGTTCCCAACTAATCCTATTCTCACGCGGTTAAAGCTGGAGAACTGACACTGCTGCGCCTGCACACGGAGTCACAAAAAATAAAAAAACAAAGTTACTAGATTGAGACATAATTTGTTCGCAACGACAACTTTAATTGTGCGATGGCAACTGAAATAGCGATGTCTGATTTTTATTTAAATAAAGATGAGCTGCTAGTAATGAAGCAGTTGGACCACATTGCCTTCAGTGCGTCCAATTTGAGTGATATAAATTTATATCACCACAACAACCAACTAAACAATCAAGAAGAAGAAGAAGAAGAAGACGTACCCCAGAGATCTGCTGCCAGACTTGGGAATCGAGAAGTCATGATATACAGAGAGAGGCTTGCTGCCTCAATGGCATCGGCCAAGAAGCAAACAATAACTACCGGCCCCAGACACAGAAGAGGCTATTCCACAGATGATGCTAGCTCAGTGAGTGAGCTGGTTGTCTTCTCTGATCTGCATAGTGTAGCTCTGTCGGACTCTGATTTTCTGTCTCCTGCCTCATCACCACAACAGGTTCACAAGAGGTCTTACCCCAGGATTAGCTACCCTCACTTATCCAGGGGAGGAGTGCGTATTCCCGACCCCATCGATACACTTAACTTCGACGAAGACGGCGACGATGACGACGAAGATTTGATGTTTTTCGAAGAAATCGGTGAAGCGAGCTTGTGTAACATAGACTCGGTGATACTGATCAAGGCCATACACGGTACCAACAACAGAACTTTGCTGTTCATCAAAGTATAGAGACAATGCGCTGAAAAAAAAGCAGCTCCTTCTTGCTGCAAGCGCTCATAACCTGGTGCATGATCAAGATTATTTTTTTGCTTGACTCAAAAAAATAATATTGATACTAATAGATCCACTGTACCATATCATTAACACTACTTTTTTTTTTCAGTTCTATGGGTTCCTATTTGTCACTTCTACTTCGTATCTTGCTTACTCTTTTTCGAAGATTTTCACTAATCTTTTTCTTATCAGTCTTTTTAGGGTTCATAGTCTGGAGATCCTTTGCTTGGGATTTGTCTCCCGGTAAGATCCAGTCTGGATTACATTTACATACGGAAACATGAAGCAAAAAATAAGTATAAATCTATCTGTAGTGAAGGAGCTCAAAGTGACTGAGTGGCTTATTTAGTTGCCGGTACGTTTAGTCTCCACGTCGGCTACCCACATCAAGGTAGACGGTGAGATTAAAACATAAATCGCCGATTTGGGCAAATAGTGAATCTGAGAAACGGGTTTTCGTCGCACGCGACCGCCCCAAAAAGTGTCTACAGATTATCCATGCCCAGAGGTGGCAATAACAGGCAGATAAAGAAGCGCGAGAACTTCTGGAGAAGGAAAAGAACGAAATGGACAACTTGATCCTAATTTGCCTTTTTTATCGTAAGTGTTACCCTCAAGTGGTCTACCTTGAGAGCAGTTTAAGTTTTGAGGCAAGTTTGTACACACATTGAGACCACATCCAAGCTGTGTACGGCTGAATTACGGATATGGGTATTGCAAGACGCCGCCCATACATTCTGGTGGAAACATTGAGTGGCTGAGGGAGTCTACCAATCTGGCTTTGGGTGAGTTTCTCGATTCTTAGCTCACCTGAGTCTTCATGTATAAATGTGGCGTCATGCTTCGGTAGACATACGCCACTCTAAGACCTAAAAAGGTCAGAAGCGACAACTAAGACTATCATCTTCAAAAGGTTTACTTCCACCTTCTTGTGTATGTGAAGAATTGATTAAATTAGCAGCCACAAGGAGAGTCGCAACAAGAAGTGAAGCAAAAGAGGTCACGTGGGACCCCACATTCTTCCCCAGTCACAATGCACATTACCCCCACCATTTGGACTCGATGGAAAATATGCGGCTATCTCAAACGGTTATTTCAGCAGAAGAACACGGCCACGGCGACCCAACACAACACCAGAGATTATCCGTGCAAATTGATTTGGTTGGTTTGATGAATCAGGTACGTATGTATCCAAGAAACTCTTCTTCCCTCACTTCTCACCCAATATATCACATCCCCCACCCTCCCCCACCACCATCTCCACTTCCCCCACCTGCTGGATGCACCTCTGGACTTGCATCCGCATCCCCTCCGATACGAATAACCGCCTGTAGCTTACATTAGCGCTTATAGCTGATATTAATCAAGACCACAGATATCCGAATTGCCGTTGCATTCCTCAAAACGACTACGGAGGGGGCGATTTCATACACAATCCTGTGCCATTGCGGTGTCTATGGATACACTGGTTCGTTCGTCGTTTTATGTAGGTCTGTTGCATATCTGCACGGCAATCGTTACTTATCAATCCCGCCTGCGCGGCAATTGGCGTCGGTGTCATCCGACCTACTCTCCAGTCTTCAATGCTAACCAGTGCCTGATCTCCTCGTCTCGTCTTCAAAGCACATCTTGACTAGTACTGTTCTCCCCCCTTGCAAAATTCAGACGTTTTATAATGCTACACCATGCTGAGGATGACTCAGTAAGTTTTGGCAGATTGCGAATATGCAAAAAAAAAAAAAGCAAAAAAAAAAAAGAAAGTCTAATTCTCGGTAGCGCAGAACACCGCTTGATCTCCGCGACGTAGTTTTCTCCTGCTGTAGCTCTTTTCCTTCCTCTTTCTCTCTTTTCTTAATCTCACCTCGGAAAGAGTAAGAGGAGCAAATAATTACTCTCACAACATGGCTGTATCACTAGGGACGGTGATATACTCGGCTGTCAAGCCGATTTTCAAGATCTACTTCATTATCGGGCTTGGGTACTTCCTTGCAAAGAGGAATATCTTAACGGTTACAACGTGTCGAGATATCTCTGACATGGTGGTAACTGCTATTATGCCTTGTTTGATCTTTGATAATATCGTCTCCAACTTGAAAAGTGACGATATCAAGTACTTAGGAATTATCTTTTTCACCGGTACACTCTTGTTCAGTATCGGATGTGCACTTGCCTATGCCATCAGCATTTTAACTCGGTCACCCAAGCGCTGGCTAGGCGGACTCTTATCAGTAGGATTGTTTCCTAACATCTCGGACTTGCCAATCGCTTATTTGCAGACCATGAGTGCTAGCGGTGCAATTTTCACTGCTGCAGAGGGAGACTTGGGCGTCGCCTACGTTTGTATTTTCTTGGCCAGTCAGGTCTTTTTCCAGTTCAGTTTGGGTCTCTACCGGCTTATTGAGTGGGACTTCCGCGACGAGCTTGATGGAAAATCGCTGGATAATGACGAGGAGGTTCTGGTTGGCAACTTGGAGGAAAAGAACACCAGATCTGACAGTTCGTCCGATGAGCAGCCAAAGAGGCCAAAAGATGGATCCACTACGAAACAATCTGGGAGCACGCCGGTTGTCGACAAGTCAGCGGGCGTTGTATCTAGAGCTTCAGCTGCAAATGTGACGGGTAATGCTGAACACTCAAGCGGCGCCGTCAACGACGACGACTCCTCGGTCATATCCTCCAACTCGTCTATTCCTTCAGATGAAAGCATAGGAGACCCTCTCGCTGCTGCGCTCGTACATCAACGCCGCCCACCACTAACCTCAAAGTTGACCCTGGAAGAAGAGAAAATACAACACTTGGCATTTCTCAATCAGAGGCGAACAGTACCTAAACATGCTACACGCAGACTATCAGTCTCTTCGGGAACAAGTGGTATTTCCCATATTACCACCGGACAAGCATCCATTACATCGAATTACCTCTCATTACTGCTTTCAAATGAACCAAGGAGACAAAGGAGCCAGGACATACAGGATGTCATCAACGAATACTCTCATTTTGACGAGTTGAAGTTGATTCGCTCACAAACTTCCAATGGAAGAGCACTCTCGCCAAAGGTGTCCGAGCCTGTAAGTGCAGGTTTGCCCTCTAATAACATAACCACATCCCTTTCCAACCATGCATCCTTAGCAAACGTCACCGTCCTGGGGAACAATTTCAAAGAAAAGGCTCTTAGAGTGCTCAAAAACTTCTTAGCACCGAACTCGATGTCTCTTATCGTGTCGATTATCATTTCCATGTCGCCTCCTCTAAAGGCACTCTTTGTGTTCACTAGCAACTTCAAACACATGCCTAATGCCCCCGATGAGAAACCACCTCTCTCTTTCATTATCGACTTCACCAGTTATGTCGGTGCAGCATCTGTTCCCCTTGGGCTTCTACTTTTGGGTGCTACCATCAGTCGTTTACAAGTCAAAAAGATGCCTGAGGGGTTCTGGAAGACTGCACTTGCAATAACAATGATGCGGCTTGTGATTTTGCCTATCATAGGGGTCGGCTTAACTACGGGATTCTACAAGGGTGGGTGGTATGGAGATGACAAATTGGTAAGGTTTGTTAGCGTTCTTGAATTCGGTTTGCCCAATGCCACCGCATTGGTCTACTTCACTGCATTTTACACCAACCCAACATCGGAAGATCATTTACAAATGGACTGCTTGGCCATCTGTTTGATTTTCCAGTATTGCCTACTTTTCATCACCTTGCCGTTCTTGGTGACTTTCACGCTCAAGGTATCTCTCGGATTATAGACTAATTTTTGCATATATGCGGCGCTTTCTCCAGCCCATTCCATCTCCATTACATTGGCTCACATGATTTCCTTTCTTTTTTTTTTATAACCGCTTAGTTATTCTATTACACAACATTTTATTCATCTACTTCGCTTGTTGATTTACTACAAGATATTTTGCAGCCGAAAAAAAAAATTAAAACTGGAAGTTGCCGCAACTGCAGTTTATGCATTCCAGTAGCAATCGAATTCTTCCTGCACTTGCGCATTCTGTCCTGACTCCACGTACCAGGATTGCTTTAAAGTATTCGACAAACAACTATTCTTTTGCCCCCAGTCTTCTCTACTATAAGTGCCAGTCGTATATACTTACAGATTGCCAAGTTTTGATACTACAAACAAAAAAAAGCACAAACCATCTCTAGCAAACAAAAATGGCGTTATACTATAACTTGGTGTTCGGACTCCTTGTGATTGAAATGGTCTTTTTCACCATTTTGTCCTTGCCGTACCCTAGACGGATTAGAAGATCGGTGCTCACTACGGTTTCTGCACCGTTCCAGAATGAACAATTTCAAATTGCCCTCCGGTGTGTTTTGGGATTCATCTTGGTGTTGTTTGTGGACTCTGTCAACAGAGTATATAGCGTTAGCGCCGAGTTGCACCAATCCACTAACCAAGTTGGGGGTGCCAATGCAGCAGCTGCTAACTTGCTTAGCGACAGATCCGAAGTACAGGCCAGAAGATTTTACGCCCAAAGAAACATGTACCTCTGTGGCTTCACTTTATTCTTGACTTTGATCTTGTCCCGTACTTACTCTTTAGTTGCCGAGCTACTCGTGACCAAGGACAAGTTAGACCTTCTTAAGGGAAATGCTGACTTGAAGTCTGGTGCTAAGGGTGGAGATGACGCGGAAGTTGCGCAATTGAAAAAATCGTTGGCCAAGAAGGATGAGGACTTGGAGATCTTGAAAGAGCAAGCAAAAAGTTTGTCCAGTGACTACGAAGCTGTCTCTAACACAGCCAAACCAAGATTTTAAAGCGTACTGCCGATGATGTATATAGTGTGTGAATGAGCAAGTAAAATATAAACTATATGTTACAACAGATGTAGTTCTTTTCTGGGCCACGCAGATGCCCACTTGACATATTCGTGTTTCCATTGTGTTTCCACTACCGATAGGTCAATGCATTTAAGTTGAATTACTCTTGTGCTTAGGAAGGAACGTGAATCCCTTGCTTGCCTTTCCTAAGAACATTTCGGTAATTTTGATCCAGTCCTTGTAATCTTTAGAACCCAACAATGTTTCCAACTCATTCCTTCCCTTCCACACCGGTGGTCTTTCGTTCAATTTGGCAGGCAATCTCTCCATTATCCCCACAGGGATGTATCTGTGGGTGAAACTTATGAACTCGCACATAAATCTTCTTGCTTGTCCCACACCGTATTCATCGGAGCCCCAGTGCTCGATGGCAAACTTAGCGTACTGCTCTAACTGTGCAAGTCTCTCAGTGGCAGATTTATCGAGATACTGTTGTGCTTCCACTTCCTCAAAAATCCATGGTTTGATGAGCGCGCCTCTTGCAACCATAACTGAGTCGACGCCTGGTAAGGATGTAGCGTTGTACCAATCCTCAAAGTTATAGACATCACCGTTACCTACGAATTGCGTGCGTGTAGCAGCTTCATGCTCATCTTTGCTACCGTTAGATTCCGCTTTCTGTTGGTTATAATTCTCCACAATTTGGGCAACCTCTGCAATGTAATCCCAATCGGCTTCCTTGGTATACCGCTGTTGTCTCGTTCTGCCGTGCAAAGTGACTGCAGCCACAGTGTCCTCTGCAAGAATTCGTGACACCAAATGCTTTGCGTTATTATGTCCGTCCTTTGTACCCAATCTGATTTTGAAGGTAACAGGAATGTCACCGGAACAGGCATTCATACCCTTCAAGATCCTACCAAGTCTTGCAGGCTGTTCCATCAACGCAGAACCTTGCCCTTGTCTATAAAGTAAATCTATAGGGCATCCACAGTTCAAGTTCAACTCCGAAACGTTCGTGGTCTCGCGATAGATAACCTCTGCTGCTTTGGCAGCGGTCCAGTGCTTCGACGTGGCGATTTGAACTCCAAATCCAGGATATTCAGATACGTGTGCCTTTGGAAGAGCCCATTCTGCGTTGGTACCTTGAATAAGAGGTAAGGATAGTGCCATTTCAGAGTACGTGACATCAGCACCTAGGGTTTTCATCAATCTCCTGTAGGGCAAGTTTCCAACAGTGGTCAATGGAGAAACGATTTTGGCGCCCTTTAAATAAAGCTTTTTCTTTTCACCAATCTTGAACGGCGCCTCCACGTAGGATGCTGCATTGTCTTTAGTCTTCTCCTCGTGTTCCTTCTGTTTTGCCATATTTTCGTCGGTTTTTACCAAGCTATCTAAGTAAGGAATATACTTGTCAGCCAACTCGAATTTGTACTTTTTCTTTTGCAAGAGAAATTTGGACTCTGGCGAGATTTTATTCACTTCGATATTCACATCTTTAACCGCATCTTGTTTGGCTAGATCCTTGATCAACTTGTTGGTAGCCTTGTCGAAATGGCTTCCGAGCCATCTGCATTTCAATCCCAGAGGGCAGTATCCGATTGCTTCGAAGACAGGACATATACCAACTTCAATATCAGCCGGTTTCTGCTTCAAATATTCCTCTACATCATGACAGTTTCTGCAATTTTCGGGGCCAAACTGGCATGTTTTACCAGAGTCTTGGTCAACTAAACTTGAGCATAACCTAACTTCTTCATGTTGCTGTCTCAAATCACGATTTTTGTTTTGTCCTCTTTTCTTGCCACGTCCTTTACCCTTACCCTCTTTTCCATCAATCGAAGCTTGTTCATTCAGACGATCTCCCCCTTCAGCTTCGTCATCATTATAGTCCACCAAAGCAGCAGAAGCTTCCGGTATCTCTACAAGAAACTCAGCCTTGATGGCTGCGACACCCTTTGCAAAGTGGTCAGCTTTTTTCGAGGCTTCAAGACCGTTTTGCTCAATTTCCCTTTTTTCAACCATATCTACGGCCGTATTCTTCTTTGCAAGTGGAGAGAGAGTTGAAGGTATCAGAGGTTGTTGGCACTATAGCTTCGTACTTTTGAAAAATCTGGGGTATATGCAGTCGCTTGATGAGATGAGATGAGAGGCAAGCATTGCTCCACGAGAAAACATGTAGAGAATAACCATATGCGAGTGAAGATACAATGAAATCGATATAAGAACGTTTATATTGATATTGACTTACTCCAAAGAATATAGATCTCCTTCAATCCGTAATCTTTTACAGTAATCATGTACGGCACTCCATGAATGATAAGCAACTGTGTGTTGCTTTTGTCTTTTCAGTCTCAAGTCAAAAGACAATTCATTCATTATATCACCAACTACCGGTCGCCACCTGTCTTCATCATCTTGCTGCATAAATACACGTCCTTATTGACAGTTGCAACACTGTAGGATGGGGGTTTCTGATGCAAGCTGTACTGCATAATAAATGCGTCAGAAAAATTCACCTCATCGCTTGAAGCGATGCACAATACACTTTGTTCAAGGCTAGATCAGTCAAACTCACTGTAGTTACCTGTGCCCCCACCCACAAATGCCTAGCTCAGACACACTGAAGAGGACAAAGGTAAACCACGAGACCAATGTGGCGGTGAAGAAGCCATCGAGAATTTTTTCTCCATTCCGAGTCGTTGGAAATGTCTCTAATGAGACCAAATTCGCTGTTGGAACATTGGGATCTACCTTCTATATAGTGACGTCTGTGGGACGTTCATTCCAAATCTATGACGCAGCAACATTACACTTGTTGTTTGTTTCCCAGACCCAGACCCCTTCAAGAATTAACTGCCTTGCAGCCCATTTCCACTATGTGTACGCTGGTTACGGCAGCCTGATTGGTATCTACAAAAGAGGCAGATTGGTGCACGCTATCGACGTGGCAAGCAGAACTCTGGATACTACACTGCCTCCCATTGTCAGCAACATCTTAGTTTTCGGAGACTTCTTGATTGCTGCTGCTGGTGACCAGATTCATGTCTACAAGACAGCCAAGACAGCTGGCGGTAGCATCTCCGCAGAGCACTACACAACTTTATCGGTCAACACAGAGCTTGACGGTGAGATTGTCGATATTGTACACCCACCTACCTACCTCAACAAGATAGTTGTTGCCACAACTGGCAACCTTTTCATTTTCAATATCAAGACGGGGAAGCTCCTCTTTAAAACTGCAGATCTGCAATTCGAATCAGTGGGAGAAAGCAGCATCTCATGTATTGAGGCAGCTCCTGTATTGGATGTCTTGGCGGTCGGGACAACAGTGGGCAAAGTTTACCTTTTTCAAATGAAGTTGGGTAAGGTGTTGAGCGAGATCTTGACCAATCCCAACAGCAGTGATGTCTCTTCCACTAGCTCGAGCAACAGCAAGGTTACAGCCATATCATTTCGTACTGACGGCTCTTCCCATTTAGTAGCGTCGCTCAATTCTGGAGACCTCTTTTTCTACGATTTGGATAAGCAAGCTAGAGTTCACATACTCCGTGCTGCTCATAAAGAAGCTCATGGAGGTGTAGCTAATGCTAAGTTTCTCAACGGACAACCGATTGTCGTGACAAATGGAGGCGACAACCATTTGAAAGAGTACGTATTCGACCCATCTTTGTCGACAACCAACAGCTCCATAGTCTCACCTCCTCGTCACTTGAGGTCGAGAGGCGGTCATTCTTCTCCCCCAGTTGCCATCGAGTTCCCACATGAGGACAAGTCACACTTTATTCTCAGCGCCTCCAGAGACAGAACTTTCTGGTCATTTTCTCTCAGAAAAGATGCCCAGGCGCAAGAGTTTTCGCAGAGACCTTTGTCTTCGGGAAACAATAACAAAAAGAGACTGGCTGGGCCAACGGCGTCAATGAGGGAAAAGTACGCAGAAATTACATGCATTGCTTCATCACAGGCGAGAGAAGAAGATTGGGAGAACGTGCTCACAGGTCACAAGGAAGAGACTTTTGCTAGAACTTGGAGCACAAAAACTAAGCGAGTTGGGAGACATCAGCTTGCCACAGTTGATGGAGGAGTGGTGAAAGCTGTATGCATTTCTCATTGTGGCAACTTTGGACTCGTGGGCTCCTCAAATGGAGGTATCGGCTCCTACAATTTACAATCTGGGTTGATCAGAAAGAAATATATGCTTCACCAACACGGCAAGGCAGTTACTGGATTGGAAATTGATGGTATGAACAGAAAGATGGTAAGTACGGGATTGGATGGAATTGTTGGTTTCTACGACTTTACACAGCTGAAATACTTGGGCAAGTTGACACTTGAAGCACCAATCACTTCTATGATATATCATAAAGGGTCCGACTTGATAGCTTGTGCGCTTGATGACTTGAGCATTGTAATTGTTGATGTTATCACCCAGAAAGTTGTCAGAGTATTGTACGGTCATTCCAATAGAATCACTTCTATGTGCTTCCTGCCAGATGGCAGATGGATAGTCTCTGTGGCATTAGACGGTACATTAAGAACCTGGGATTTGCCTACTGGTGGATGCATAGATGGAGTTAGACTTCCAAGTGTGGCTACCACCGTTAAATTCTCCCCATTAGGCGATTTTATTGCTACTACTCATGTTAATGGCAATGGAATTTCTCTTTGGACTAATAGAGCACAATTTAAGGGTAAAGTTTCGACAAGACATGTGGAAGAAGAAGAATTTCTGACAATTTTACTTCCAAATGCATCTGGTGATGGGGGCAGTACTATGCTTGAGGGTGCATTAAATAACGAAGGGGATGGAGAGGAGCTCATCGATACCTACAATTCGTTGGGTCAGATTGATGAATCTTTGATCACATTGACAGTCTCTGAATCCAAATCCAAATACAGTAACCTCGTTCATTTGGACACTATCAAGCAACGCAACAAGCCTAAGGAAGCTCCGAAAAAGCCTGCAAATGCTCCATTTTTCTTACAATTGACTGGTGAGGCTGTGGGAGATCGCGCTTCTGTCGCTGAAGGTGCCGCTTCAAATAAGGATTCCAATGGCAATGGCCCAAATGCACAACAAAATGGAAACGGTGAAAATGATACTTCCAAGCTTCGGTCGTTGAAAAACGGAGATAAACACAACTTTGAATCTGAGTTCACGCGCCTTCTTAGGGAGGGTGCTGCAAATGACGGGGATTACACAGAGTTTTTGAGTTGTCTTATCCTGTTAACTCCAGCAGCCACTGATTTGGAGATCAGATCATTGAATTCATTCCCTCCGTTGACTGAGATGACTAACTTTGTCAATGCTCTTACACAAGGACTCAGTTTGAATACGAACTATGATATTATACAAGCAATCTTTTCCATCTTCTTGAAGCATCACGGTGACGTCATCAAAAATTTCAATGATGAAGGTCTTGCTGAAGCTTTAGAAGAATTGAGTTCTGTTCAGGATGAAGGCGTGGATAAGTTAGACGAAATGGTCAAGTATTGTTCAGGAGTGATCAATTTTTTGACTACAGTATAGAAATAGTTGCATGCATATATTCAAGAGTCATGTAGAGAAACGGGCGTTAAATTTGTAGAGACGCTTTCAAGTTCCAGAGACAAAGTCATATAAAGTAGTTCTGTAGACTTAAGTCTATCAAGATGTAGTGAAGTCTAGGATATTTTGCAGCAATATATTATGCAGGTCTAACATTTCTGTAGGTGCAATGTTGTCCCCACAAGCTTATGTAGTCGAGTTAGATGAAGACTAGGATATCTTTTGCCATTTATAGACGTTTGCAAAAAGCAGAATGAATATTGAAGTTCTCAAGCCGGATAGTCGACTAGACCTACCTACAGGTTCCCGAGTATCTGCTCTACAGATAATTGAGTGTGGGATTGTCGCAGGAGCACAAGGTGCACCTTCACGGCTTTCGTGCTTGTGGGTTGGATTTTCAAATGGAGATATATCTGTATACCGGCTACTGCGAGGGAGTGGTTTAGCGACTGGCACTAGAAGTGTAAGCGGAGGGGCAATTCTCTCGAGTGTAGGTGGAGCAGGTGGCAATCCAGAAACAACTAAAGCAACCACATCCACGAAGACAACAAAACCTTTAAAGTCGTACAAGTCACTCAATGATATCAAAACCCTTTTCAATAGTAATGACTTGGAGGTTGAAAGTTCAGTTAAAAATGTCACCGTGAGCACCGTACCAGTGACAAAGATATTACGACTCCACCTTCAGGACAAAGAAAATGAGCCTAGCCACAAGCTGCCTTTACGCTACAGTCACCTTGGTTTCCAACCTTTCCTTGTGGCTATTGGAGACTCAGAAGCCATCAGAATACATGAATATCATGACAGGAAACTTAAGTTTGTACAAGAGTTTGAAGGTTCGCGGAACTACGTAGACTATGTCTACCTCAGGGAGCGCAATTTATTTGTGATAGCCACTAATAAGAAGAAGTTACTTATTTTTGGAAACAGCATAAAACCGCAGCGATCGAGGGCCCTATCACTGACGCTGTTGAGCTCTAGTACTCACAACGCCACACTTGGTATGAGAGTAAATTTTCAGTTAATCCGCGAGATTCAGCTCAAAGACCGCCCAAAGAAGTTGACCGAGTTTAGTGCAAGTGAATTGTTAATAGGTTTACAAAATGATTTTGTGCTAATCAATGTGGATAAAGACTTTTCCATAATTTCTCTCCCACAGGCGGGGAGTGAGAGTAGCTTATTCACATACACATCTTCATTCAGTTATTTTGGGTTGAATAATAGTGGAGGTCCCAACACGCAGATAGTGCCTATCTTGACTGATACAACAGCTTTTGAAGCCAAGAATTTTATCCTTGCTCAAGACAACACAATTTTCAACTACAACAAAGATAGCAAGACTATTAGTCCAATAACCATTTTATCCGGTGCGAGTTCGAGCTCATCATCGATTCCTCTTTCGATCATGTTCATATCGCCCTGTTATTTGCTACTTATTTATCTCAAAAGACTAGAATTGGTGGACTATGAAACAGGAGAAGTGGTGCAAAAGTTCAGTCACCAGCTAAATTCGAACTCGTTGTTTGCAACACAAGACAAGTTTGAAGTGTTCTTGGCGAGTGGGAGTGATATCTTGAAATTCAAAATCGAAGACGCATCAAGTCAGATTAGCCAGTATTTGACCTTTGCTCCAGACAGTAGTGGTGGGTTTAGAAGACACCTTAAGAGAGGTGAGGATGCAGATTACAAATTGCTAGGTATAGACAGGGCTATATCATTTATGAATAGACTAGATGAGAAGAATGACTTTTTCAGGCAGGGGCGGAGCCAAGGTCAACCAGAGAAGGACAAACAACTCAAATTGAGAGAACTATACCTGCAGAAGGTTGTGATCTTGTTTGAAAAGTATTCCAAATACCACGAGGCTCTCGTTGAAATAGGATCGGATTGGATCATAAACTTCGACAAGGTATTGGAATTGTTCCCAGATTATTTAAACGGAAAGCTTGAAAGCAGGAGGTGCAACGGCATCGCTACTAGCGGAAAGTATGAACCGCAAAACTCCAATGATGATGAAAGCTTGATACGTGGAGTCAATTTACAGCAAAATATCGTCAAGAACGTGTCACTTGCTAGCTTACAACAATTTGAGCTCAATGCCCCCGACTCAGGTACAGAATACGATACCGAGAAGAACTCCAGACCAGGAACGCTGTCACAACACCCACCTCCAAGTAAGCCTTCTAACATTAAAAAATTTACTAGAGCAGTGAGTAATCTCATTGTGTACTTGACAGATCAGCGCAGAATCATTCTGAATTTCGAGGCTAGTGGTACTATTAGTTGGCACGGAGTAAAGCTTATACCGGAAGATATTTACACACCTGAAGAGGAGGAATTGTCATCGAAACCAAAAGCAACGGCATTGGAGATTCTTTCAATGTTGATTGATACTTCTCTCTTCCTTTGTTACTTTCACACCAAACCAATGCTTCTTGGACCACTCCTTAGACTCCCGAATAACAAGTGTAACTCAAATGTGGTGAATCGCTGCCTTTTACAGAACTTGCATTCTCATTCTACTGGTGATCAGCCGGCTATGATCAGTGGTGGTAGCCCATCCGGCTACATTAAGGAGCTCTTAGATTTTTATTATGGAAGATCCTTACACAAGGAAGCTCTTGAAATGCTCAAAAGATTGGCCCAGGATAAGGCTTACATTGACCACGATGATGACTTTGATGATTTTTTGAGAAAACCGAATCTTACAATTCAATACCTACAAAAATTAGATAACAGCAGGATTGATTTAGTCTTTGAGTACTCGCAATGGCTATTGGAATCAAAATCGTCATATTTGGAAACTGAATCTTCAACGGAGCTTTCAATTGCGTCTTCCATTTTCATGAATGATTCTTACGAATGCGAAAGTTATGACAGCTTCAAAGTGTTGGAGTTTTTAAGTAAAAGAGTGGAATCTCCCGATTTGGTTATTCTGTACTTAGAATGGCTTCTCTTTGAAAGTGATGTTATAGCCAAGTATAAGAAAGATAAGGTTACTATGGGCAAGTTTCATACTAGGTTGTGTTTGGAGTACATTGAAAGACTCAAAAGTTACGCTCATGAATTGAGACTGAACAGAAAACGCGGGCATAGCAGCAGCAGTATATCACTTCTGGACCAGACTTCTAATGAGGAGGGACAGGAAATACGTTTATTTTCAAGTTCTCAAACGTACTACCTGCTTTACAACCTTCTTGATCGCACAACTTTTTACGAACCGTGGACAGTCTTAAAAAACGTACCTACAAGCGATACCTGGTACTTAAGACTTACAGTACTAATTTATAAACGACTTGGAGAACATGCGAAATCTATTGATGTGTTGTTTAACCAGCTTGACGATTTGGACGCAGCCATTGCATATGCGTCCGAGATATATCTTCAGCCCAATAACCAATCTACAGGAGAAAAACTATTACACAAGTTGTTGGAAGATCTCATAATTGCAAGTAATACATCTGCAGACCAGTACGACTCGATTGCGAAGCTTTTAAATCGCGAAGGATCTAAGATGTCGACTCTAAGAGTGTTAACGTCACTCCCAAACTCGTTTCCCATGCATAGACTTGGTGAATATTTCACCAAGACATTGAGAGCAACCACAGAAGAGCTTCATGATAGTAGAATGTGTACCCAGTTATACAAAGTTGGACTGACAAAGTTGAAAGCAAACCTTTTAGAAGCGCAGCGGGAGTATGTGCAAATACCTAGTGGTCATGATAAATGCTCAATATGTGGGAATAAGTTAGGGTACAGTATATTTACTGTGAATAAGAAAGGAGAGGTCGTGCATTATGGGTGTCTGACACGTACCCCATGAGCAAGTGTGAACTTGAAACATCTTTATATTTGCATATATTAATAGAGAAACCCTTACAATTTTTTGCAGCATTTTTCATGCGTCACCTGCATATATAATCTCGAACTTTAGTCGTCTTGAAACGAGTTTCTCCAACTTGTTTACAAGACTTTTTGTATTGTAACTCACTTTGACTACACACCGCAGAGTTCAGCAAGGATTTTCAATTGATTTCAATTCGTTTCCCTTATACAGAATTACCTAACTGTATTCAATTTTATTCATATAAGTGGGTTCATGGCTTCGAATATCAGTGGTGCTCTCCAACAGAGAGTGACTGGCGAATTGAAAAGAGCAGGTGATACTGTATCTACTAACGAGGAGGAAAGCTTGAAGAGGCAGAATGTGAATGGCAATGGAAATAACTTGTCACCCGCACATATAGACTCACGACCGGTGAATGTAGGAGGAACATTCAACAAAGCACCGCTCATGAACTTGTTGCATGAGTATTTCCCACAACGCCATCATCTCGGCACAATTGTGTACAATCCGACAACCACGTGGTCTACCTTACAAACAGAGCGTCTTGTGGGACTTAAACCTGAACACATAGAGAGGTTTGCCGATATTAAGCAGCGGTATGCGGAGAAAGTGGATGACCCATCTTTCGTTGCACAGAAGAAGTATATTCCAGTGATACCGCTGTTGCCTGTCGAGTATTCGAATTCATTTTTGGAAATAAAAATACCCAACCGTTTTCTTGCTACAGTGACCCGATTTGAAGAGGCTAAGGGCTCAGAAAGAAACATTTGGGGAGGGAATGGAGGGATTTACACCGATGATTCGGATATCATAAACGTGTTGAAACATCTTGGGCTCTTCAACGGTAGCATAGATTTATCAACATGGAACGAGAAATGGGTACCCAGTGATATAATCACACCTTTGAACACATTATCTAGCGATGAAGACAGCTTCAATGAAGCGCATCTCGATATTGCCGTGACAGTGCTTCTCCTTCCTCCGATTCAAGAATATAATGGCCATTATGCGAACGGGATAAATCCAAGATCGTGGCCCAAAACTCGTAAGGGGCACAACGGGCTTTCAATTGCCGTGTACAACGTGAAATGGGAAGCCAGTGGCACTTATTTGAAAACTAAAGGAATATATAAAGATGCAATCAAGGAAAGGCTAGAGGACATTCGAGCCATCAAGCAGGACATGCAGGGGAAAGCGGGATGGCAGTTCAACAAGGAATACTTTAATGAATTGTTGCAAAAGTATAAGAGAATAGAAGCTGAGGACAGGGAGAAAAGAGAGAGCGAAACTCAAAAGCAAGCACAGAAACAAGAGGACGAGAAGGAAACTACTAAACAAGACACCTCAGACAAAGTCGTGGGAAGTGAAACCTCCAAGGAGCCTGAAAGTGAAACCCATGAGAACGTTTCCAAATCGGATCCAGCTACTGAAGAGAATACAAAACCAGGAGAGTCTGACCACACTTCCGACACAAATGCACAACTGAGTCTTAGCGGAATAGCGTCCACATAGAGAGGATATGCCATTTTAAATGAGAGCAGAAAAATAAATATAAAGGAAAGAATAAAGCATTGAGTTATGTAAGAGTTATGTATCTCTAGATGTAAGTAAGATATAAATAACGGCAATGACAGAAATGCAGCAGTTTTAGGTTATTTTGCGTTTTACAGTCGAAGTATCAAGAAGTACGACGTGCAGCATTGACTTCTCGAAGCGAGTGATGACATATCAATAGTGAGGTGAGAGACAAGGTTAAGGGGCCTAGACTTTTTTCCATTATGCGTGCGCGCAGATCATCGTACGCACATAATGAATGTTGAATAAACGTTGGGGTAAGCTCGTTTAGCGTTGACACTAAGGGCCGCATAATGCTGCTTATGCTCACTCACAAGAAGACACCATTGAGGTGCGAGAGTGAACAACAAACGACAAAACACCATCAAAGCGCCAATTTACAAAGTCCAACGATGACACTCTCAGCTTTACCCGTGAGAACCGATAACACCGCTTTATCGCGCGCTGATATGCTTTAAAGCGCTTTATCGCTGTTACTTTTCTGCATAGGAATAAAGTGCGCGCGACCTCTGTCTAAAGTCTACTGCGGATTCACAGGTGCCCTTCGGTAAAACTACTTGGGATTCCGTCGTTGACTTTGAGTACAGGTCGAGGCATTGTCTGTAAAAACAACCAAGAGGATTCATGAATGTGATCCCCTAAGCATCTTTTGCTTTTGCAACCTTTGCCATTAAACCTCTACCATCAAGCGACAAAGGGCACCCCCTCATTTTTCTTCTCGCAAGAACATGAGTTCATTACAGTGACAATTTCTTTTTTTTTTATTATTTTTTTTTTATTTCCTGATTTATTTAGTCTACTATTTTTCTCTCTCGTTCTCTCCTCTGAATTATACTGCTGGTAAAAACCAAAGGGGTGTTCTTCAATAGAGTAGCCGCCCACCAGATCCATTTAGATACCAACCCCAGCAGAGAGATAAAGAAGTGGAACATCCGTTTCTAAACGTGACTCTCTGACTGGACATCTATCGGAGTCGAACCTCATCTCCGAAACCTCCCCTTTCACATCTGCCTGATTTGTTCATCTCACATGAGCGAAGTGACATCCACTGCAACTTCCACAACCACAGATCATCATCCGTTCAAACCAAAATCCATACTAAGAAACTCAAAGTCCTCGCCATCGCTCAAGAAAAAAAAGAGTTCCTCTACGGGGGTGCATCGAACAAAGTCCTCTCTTAGTAATAGTATTACGGCATCACAATCTAGTTCGCAGATTGGCATCCCAGTTTTGAAAAAGTCTCAGAGTCAGACCTATAACTCCAGTAGTCATCGTACAGGTGGTCTGTACACAACAACACACACCTCGAAATCAACCACTGCGGCTGGTTCCGCGAAGGGTTTATCCTCGTCACCTTCGTCATCAAAACTAGGGCACTACTTCCACAGGTTCACTTCCAACTGTAGCTCGTTCATCCAAAAGATCAGATCTATATCTGAAGAAGTATTCAACGGCGACGAAATCTCTAGGCAATTCTTTGTTTCCAGTGACAGTAGTGAGTACGAAGGGATCTCTTCGTTCGATAAGATATCCAAACTGACCAGGGGCTACGGATCTGCGGAAGAAAGATTCTTGGAAAAGTTTGCCCAAGCCAAGAGTTTAGAAAAGATGTATCAAGATCAACATCAGCAAAATATAGCCAAGCTGCAAGAACGTTCATCGACGACTGTGCTGCTGCTGCTGACGTCGAGGCTGCGCGCACCACTGTCTCTGCAACTGCCAGCTCCGCCGGCAGTTCCCTCCAAACATAATCAAACACCCGAACAGCATAGAGTTTCTCTTCAAGAGCTTATGCGCCAGGCATCATCAAAGTATATTCCGCCCGATCACGAGGTGACATCTTCAGGCACTAACCTCGCATACACATATCAGAGCCTTGACGTCTGTGAGATGAGAAAGGAACTTGAGTCCAACATAGGTGAACTATCAACACCTCCACCTACGGGCCCCACGTCAGTTTCCGCATCTCCACTGTACCCATCCACAGCCTTACCATCAGCTGTGATTGCGGATAGCAATATAAGCATGTCGTCTACTCCACAGTCGTCATCGTCGTATAACAACCGTTCATCTACCTCTACAGGGAATACATCGGTTTCAAACTCTGCAGAAGTGAACCTTGGAGACGCTTTGTGGAACTATCGGCGGAACAAGTGGCTACAGACAGATAGAACCTTGCATGAACTTGAGGTTCGGAGAAACAAAAACCACTTGAGCGACTTGCCACCCGAATCACAGGTCAAGATATACACCAACTTGGTAACAAAGGGTAAATCATTGAGGAGTGACAAGAGACTCAATCTCCAGGACTTAGTGAACGTTATCAATCAAGGTTGGATTGCGGAGGAAAAATGGGAAAGAGCAGGCAAAGGATTACCATAAATTGGCTTTGTGAACATACATAGAGTCACTCATACATTGACCCTACTACAGAACATCATTAATAATACATTTTATGATACAAAGTATTCGCCGTATCCATCGTGTTTTTCTCTCCTTGTAGCTAATACTGTGACTCTTGTAGTAACCGCAAAGTATTTTCTAGAACTCTGAGATCCTGGTCAATAAGTTCTGCATGTCGTTGCAAATCATCAACTATAGATGGAGGGGGCAAATGCTTTGAGTCAACCGGATCCGAGTTCTTATGGATTGGCGTAGCGTGATGAAGTTTTTGCTCACCCTTTATGAGTGTTCTATTGAGGCTTTTCCTACTTTTCACTAACTTCTCGAAATTCGTAGCGATACCGTTTTGAAGTTGTGTGTCGATTTGCTTATCTAGCTGGTGTATGGTGGTGATTTTATCTAGTACAGACAGGCAGTTTTGATTTGAGCTTGATGAATTGCTTAGTATTAGTGCCTTTACAGTTTTGTGTAGCTGCTGTGAAGCCTTGGCTGAAACCGCGAGATTTTCTTGTTGACGCTGTTTCGCCTGGTATATCAATTCATGGTGCGATAAAGTCATTTACATTGAAGAAAGATAAAAGAGAATTATAACTGAAGGAAGCAGGGAAACGTAGCATTCGATCCGTGGGGCAACCACTCCGATAAGGTATCACGTGACCACGCACGCCAGATCTCTAAATCAATTGTAGTGGCATCAACACATTAACCGCAAATCTGAACACGAGTAGGTACACAACTTTCATCTGCGATGTCTTTGGACGATGATACGTTATTTTTGAGAATACCAGAAGAAGTTCTGAATGAACAGTCACCACAGGTTGACGGCCAGGCTGCCCCTAACAGTGAAAACACATCACCTGGGTCTCTATTGGAGGATTTGAAGCAAGGTAAATCTTACAATTCTATCACAGACGCAACATATTATCTCCTTAAACTGGGCACTATAGAGTATGAAGATAAATTAAGAGTTTGGGAGATCAGACTTGTGCTGCTTATTTTCAGTGGAAACCTCAGTATTGCTAAAAAGGAGGGCATAAATTTAAATAATGCATTGTATCTATACGAGAACAAGCAGTTGAATCCTGCGGGAGACAAATCAACTGTGGCAAATCAAGGGCAAATTAGGGGTGCTCCTACCGGACTTGGATCTCAATCCTCTCAATCCTTTCCCGCTGCTGCAACAGGAGTGCAATCAGGCGGCTTGCCAATCTACCCACTTCCCAAAAATAACAATTCTCAGATACCACACACCCTTCTCATTCTTCTTCTCCGCTTAAAGTCTATTCCAAACTTGAATCTTGTTAACGAACTCTACAAACTCACATATCAGATGCGTCTCAAAGCGTCTGCTAGTCTGGCCCCCGTGCTTGCGCTCCAGCTTGTGAACATGAGCTACGACATAATTGTCATCTTGACCATCACGAAAAACTACCACACTCTTATTAACTTTATTCAGTCCATACGATACGAATTGACCCATAAAGTGGAACCGAGGGTGGAGGAACCTGAGACTGGATCGGCAACACCATCCACAATATCCATGTCAACGCTAACCCCGAGCGCTGTTGCAGCCGATATTACTGATAATTCATCATCGGGAGTTGGCATGGGCGACATACCAAAAGCTTCCGAACATGCTGTTCTCCAGTACTCAAGATTGACCCTTATCTACTTAATCATTCTGTTACTTCTTCGTGTGCGGCAACCTCGTTCCACTACTAGCACAAACTATATTGCACGCCCAAGTAGCGAAAATAGCAGTTTTACATCGTTGCTGTCAAATCCGATCTCACCAGCTCCGCAAAGAACTTCAGATGAACTTGCTGCAAAGTTTCAAACAGTCTACGATGATATCTCTAAGCCAACACTCGAATCGTTTCAGTACATTCTCAACAATTTCAACCCCACCATCTCAAAAGACTCTAGTATGCCAGGACCAAAAGAAACCAATGAACTCTCCTTGCCTGTGATTATTGACTTGATCCAAAGAGGACAGATTTCAGGCAGAATAATTTGCTGTACACTAGGTCTTTGGAATATTCAAAACAGGTTCGGATTCCGTCTAGTAAGTGGGAGGCTTGAGGAGACAACCAACGAAGTGACTGAGTTATCAGATGAGACAACAGATACAGAAATATCCCGCAAGATTTACAAAGAACTTACAAAGAAATGGAGTGAGAATATAAATAGAGTGTACTGTTTAGAATAGCAAAGCAGTGTCCTGACTCTCTAGGATTTTTGAATAGATGTACTTAGACTCAAAAACCGCGCAAATATGTAATTCCCATTTACGAGTTGCACCCATCGAGAATCTTTAATCAGGGAGATAGGAGGCAAGATGGGTAAAGAAAGTTGTCTACGTTGAGGTTTTGTTCAGCTGTAGTTCTCATCTTTGTTGAAAATGGCACTGGTTTGGCTACAGGGCGAGGCGGCTCCAGGACGAGCACGCATATCGGCCCAACACTACTGCTGATAACACAATACTCTTGGAGATGAAAGCTCCAGATTCCTTCCATACAATTTTGTCCCCCATATATGATCTAGTGTTAGCATTCTCAAGGCAAAATAAAACCTTCTCGTGCGGGCAAACCTTATAATGCGGGGATCAAACTTGGAGTTACATTTAACCGCATCCTTTTAGACACTTTTGCCAATATATATAAATTAGGCCCTTCCTTTTAACGCTTATATTTGTTCATCCCTTTCAACATAAACATTATGACACAGCGACAACGAACCGCCTTGATTACGGGGGCATCGTCTGGAATTGGGCACGCAACTGCCATCGAATTCGCCAAAAGAGGCTAAAGTATATGCAAGTGCCAGAAGATTGGAACCTATGGAAGATTTAAAAAAATACGGAATTATCCCATTCCGAATGGACGTCCAATCTCTTGAGAGCGTCCAGGAAGCCAAAAAGTTTTTATTTGAAGAGACTGATGGATACTTGGATATTTTGTTCAACAACGCGGGGCAATCATGTACATTCTCATGCCTCGATCTAAAGGATGATTTGTTTACCCAATGTTTCGAAGTGAATGTTTTTGGACCCATGCGTGTAGTGAGAGAATTGGCTCTGCTTTTGATTAACGCAAAGGGAACCGTTGGCTTTACTGGATCCGTTGCAGGACTCGTACCTGTTCCGTTTTCCAGCGCTTACTATTCGTCAAAAGCTGCGCTCCATCAATACGCTTCAACCCTCAGAATCGAAATGAAACCTTTCGGCGTCCGAGTCCTAAATGTGGTTACTGGAGGTGTTCGAACTAACATCGCTGATACTAGACCAACTCCCACGGACTCATTATGGACAGTGCCTGGAATCGAAGAGTCGATGATGGAGAGACGCGAATCAGCAATCAGAAACAGACCTATAGAGCCATCTAAATACGCACATGAGGTTGCAAACGACTTTGAGAACAAATATAGTGGTTTCAATGTTTATAGAGGCACAAATGGCTACTTCTACGGCTGGTTACTATACTGGTGCCCTAGACGGGTGGTAGAGTGGATGCTAATCAGGAAGTTAAAATTGGTCAACGTTTACAAACAATTGAAGATCAAATACAGCAAGACTAAGATAGAATAGTTTCAGACCGCTAGCAACTTATCTTCTGCTCTGATTATTTCCATATCGAATGAACAAAGGTATAATCTCAATCAGTCCCAATGATTAAAGGTATATCACCAACATAATAATAATATATCTCTTTCTCTATTCAACCATCACGGACGGTTTCACACTTGCAGAATATTGCAACCATTATACGCTAGCTGCATGCAGTATGCAACTAGGGCTGTAGCCCTATGATTCTCGATATCGAGATCCTACATATAATCAAAAATTCAGTACCGAAATTTCTCGTTCCTTCATACCTCATTTAAAATTTTCAAGTTTTCATTTTGCGAAGACTCTCATCTTTCTTTTCTTCTTAACTCAAAATCAGCAAAAATGGCTTTACAAGACGTTGTTACCCGTGAATACACCATCAACATGCACAAGAGAGTATGTTTCTAATCAGAGTCCCCATGTTTGGGAATACGAATCTGGAAATTACTTGACCTGTGAATGGAGAGTTACATGGGAGAGATATGGAAAGTGTAGGCACTTCCGAATCCATAGGCGTGGTTTTGTCTTTTCTCCTTTCTCAACAAGAGAGGAGGGGATTAAAACTATTGCTTCTCACCATAGAGTTTACGTGCTGACTTTTAAGAGGGCTGCCGGATCACGTACTTCGATTACTTTTATGTATATCTAGTGTGTGGTTTGGGCCTCTCTTAGTCAATACCTAAGTCTATAAACTAGAAGAATATCAGCTTATTGTCTCTCCTGTCAGCAAAGTTTTAGGTGAATTTTATTTTTCTTTTCTTTGCAAGACCCCCATTCTCCAGCGAGAGTAACATAGATTTCGTTTCGTTTCGTTTGCGTAGTTATACTAACAATATCAGTTGCATGGTGTCCACTTCAAGAAGAGAGCCCCAAAGGCTGTCAAGGAGATCAAGAAGTTCGCTACCTTGCACATGGGTACAACTGATGTCAGATTGGACCCAAAGTTGAACGTTCAATTGTGGAAGAGAGGTGTCCAGGGTGTTCAGTACAGATTGAGAGTCAGAATCTCTAGAAAGAGAAACGACGAGGAGAACGCCAAGGAGAAGTTGTTTGCTTACGTTGAGCCAGTCAACGTTGCATCCGCTAAGGGTTTGCACACCGTTGTTGTTGACGAGGAGGAAGCTTAAGCGACCTCTTTTGGAACAACATAACTAATTACAAAACAAAAAAACTTAAAACCTTTTTTTCTTTTGCTGGGAAGAGTACTACTAAATGTATAGTTGATGTATATTACGGATTATCATTAAGTGAATTTTTCTACGTGAGTTGTAGGGACTGAATTGGGGATGAGAGATTGATCTACTGTAGTGCATGAATTGAGTCCGAAAGAGAGATACTATATCCGTAATCTTTTGGAATTCTACGAGGCTGGATATCACGGTTTAACAAAAGCCGTAGCTAGTGCGATGTTCCCCTACATCTACCTAAGCAAAACTCATAATCAGTGTAACTATGACAAAAGTACCGGGTCATTGCAATAGAATCCATGTGCCCCCAAAACGGTGACGAATCCCAGAAGAGCTCAATATTGGTACAAAAAAAAGTAAGTTCTTCATCATCTAAGAGTTACTGCTGTAGGTAGTAGCGAGGGTCAGGAGAGATGAGGTCTGAGAACGAAACGGCATCGTGCACTGTTATGAGCAGATAACATCCAGAAAAGTTTGGCAATCATTGCACATAACAATGCCGATGTGTTTGATGTAAACAGAACTTCTTGACATATCCGTGCCGTAGTAAACACGGAAGTAGATATCAGTTTTGAGGTTGAAGAAAGAATGAGATTTCTGAATTTTAAGCGTTCGTTTTTTACGCTCGATGTATCGGTGAAAATTTTTGTGTTAGTTAGGGTTATCAGCCATCGAAATGCAGGACAGAAATACATACACTGGTTGCAAAGTCGGGTCGAGCGAGTATCCCACTTTACCTACAATCTTTCGCTGGGTGATAATAGCATATTTCGATTTGCTTCCTCAACCAACTTGATACTTATTTCCAACTCAAACCAATTACCTCATTTATCTAGCTCACCGTCCCACACTGCTCAGTAGGCGCCTTAACATTGACTTGAGACTGACATGCAGGACTTTGCTATATGGAAGTTCCGCGCGCTGTCTTCCCACCCCACATTATTTGAACACAGGCCGAGGCACTCTCAAGGTCCGGCTGAAATTTCAACTTGTGCATGAACAGCCGGCATTTTGCTTGTATAAATATTTAAGGAGCGAGCCAATTGTTAAAGACTGACAGTTTCATTCTCCCGTCAGAACCGCCCTGTCATCCCCCTTTTATCCTAATGCCATCTGCAGTGCCGGCAAACACATTGGCTAAGTCAATCGATTCGACACCAACGAACTCCCCTATGCGATCTCGTTCTGCAACAGCCTTTGTCAACATCGTCAATGATCCAAGTATCCCCGACATAGACGGAGTTAAACTTTCACTGGGACTTTACAATAGGCTTTTCCCTTCTCACTCGGTAAGTAATTTAAATGATGGTGAGTCGGTGACAAACGACCCGGACGCATCCAGATATGTCTTGATCAGGCTTGTCGGAGCCCCTGATTATTTCAAGCGATACAGCTTACACAAGGTTACAGGAATCATCCCCCTCCCTGCAGCTTCAACCACGATACCGTCACATGTCGCACTCTCTGTTACTTTGGTAAACCATACAAACCTTGCAAGATTCGACGACCAAATAACTCTATCGAAATGTGTCATCCAGTCGGTTGACTCTCGGGCTATTCCCAAGTTGGAACGTGTCTTTATAACTGTACCTGATTCTGTATACCAGATCTTACAAATGAAGACTTCCAGTGATGTACGCGAGTTATTTTTGGGGAAGTTCCTCAAACACACAAACGGTATGATTGGGTCTGGTGATATTGTCAGGGCGATAAATGGAGTAGTGAAACTTTGCGAGCCTGTTGCACAGGGTCGTATTGACTCAGAATCTACAAGCATAGTGTTGATCAAGTCATCTGAGGAGCAAGCTAGAGCGGATGAAGAGGAGACTATTACTTCGGGAACAGCCATAAACGCTAGCGTCAATGATGATTCCGACGAAGAAGTCAATATCGAAGATATAGAAGAGAATGAGATTGATTTTTCTTCGTTTTTGCACACCTCGGGTCATGCCAGTGCTAGTGTTACAGCCAGATCATCTGCTATATCAGCTGCCAAGTGCTCTCTCTTGGCAAAACCTTTACCAGAAAAGCTCTCTATTGAGGACCACCACCCACTGTATCCTTTGGGTAAAGAGGACCTGGATTTATTCGTTTTCATAAATTCTGCCGATTTGGTGAAAGTGGGGTTTGGGGTCTTCAACGGGGATAGCGTGCAATTGACAACAATACGTGACAAGAATCCACGGACTCTTATTGTCAAAGTGTTCATGGTCATTGAGCCAAACAAAACTTTTCACCAAGGTTCAGTTTACCTTTCACCCATTCTTCTCATTAATTTGGGCATAAGCTCGTCTGATAATGCGAAAGTTACAATTAGTCCACTCCCGTCCTCGTCTGGTGCTGCTGCTTCGAAGCTGCTTTCATCAGTAATTCCTACGGCACGGTCTGTAACCATTGCTAGAGTTGCCTCCCCCATAACTATGGATAAAACGTACCAGCTGAGTTTTTTTGGCGAACTTAAAACCACATTTCATAACCAATTGAAGTGTGTTTCAGAAGGTGACTTGATTCCTGTATGTGTCGACTCATTCATGGCAAAGACACTATTCGACGCCGAGACCGGAAACAGTGGAACTGATGAGACTACTGTATCTGTCATCCCAAACGGAGATCCAGATGTCGTTGCATGGTTTAAAATCGTGTCCATATCTCCTGCAGAGGAGAAGTCAGGTGCTGCAACCAATCTACAAACAACTGCAATGACTGGACAATTTGTCATCGACCCATTAAAGACTCGTATGATATCCTCTGGATTGGAAACCATCCGTCTCCCTGAAAATATGTATTCTCAGTGGCTGAGATATTTAGGACTTCCTGTTCCCTTCCCATTCACTAGGGTCTCATCCAAGAATCCTGAGATTTTCACTTATGCGTCTGAGCTTCGAAAAATAGTGAGTACATGTATCAGCACGCCTTTGAAGCTCAAGACGTCAATTCTTTTGAACTCGATGTCTCGAGGCTTGGGGAAAACTTCAGTAGTTAGAGACTTAACCTTATCCCTTGGATTGAATTTGATCGAATTGGACTGTTTTGACGTTATTAATCCTGGCGCTGAGTTGAAAACTATTGGAGTATTGAAGGGAAAAATTGACAAATTACTTGGTGATTTGAGTACTGGAGATAGTGAGACCGATGATAAAAGTTTTAACATCTTATATTTGAAGCACATTGAAAACTTATGCGTTAAGGCCAATGAGAACGAGCAGGGCTCAAATGTCACAACTTCATTGTCGATGAAGGTAGTTCAGCTTCTTCAAGAGTATTTGGATGAAAATGCTAACCTAATTCTAGTAATGAGTTGTAACGATGCCGATAAGTTGAATGAAGGTCTCCGGCTGTTAGTAAAGTTTCAAATTGATTTTGGGGTTCCATCTGAGGCGGAAAGACTAGAGATTTTCAAATATTTAATCGAGAAGGAAGTTATTGGAGTTGCCAGTGGCATGATTGATAATGACAGCGACTATGATGAATACGTCGAAGATGAAGAAATAGACGAAGCTGACAACGATGATGGAATTGACCTTGGGTCAGCTAATTATAGCAGGAGAAACGATATTACGTATAAATCTCTTGCTCTCCTGTCTGCTGGTCTCACACCTAGAGATTTAATATCTATTCTCAAAAATGCGAAGAGCTTGGCAATTACTCGTCTTAAGCTGACTGCCAATGACTTATCAATTTCACTTCGTCAGTGTATTGTGGTTGGTAATGGCGGTCTCCTTCAATTGACCCCAGACGATTTTAACAAGTCCATTAATGAAGCCAGAAATCAGTTCAGTGACTCCATTGGGGCTCCAAGGATTCCTAATGTAAAGTGGGAGGACATAGGTGGTTTAGATTTGGTTAAGGATGAAATCTTGGACACCATTGACATGCCATTGAAGCACCCCGAATTGTTCAACAATGGACTCAAGAAGAGATCAGGAATTCTATTCTACGGACCTCCAGGTACTGGTAAGACACTCTTGGCGAAGGCTATTGCTACGAATTTCTCATTGAATTTTTTTTCCGTCAAGGGTCCTGAATTACTTAATATGTACATTGGTGAGTCTGAAGCAAACGTTCGGAGAGTGTTTCAAAGAGCCAGAGATGCAAAGCCGTGTGTCATATTCTTCGACGAGTTGGACTCTGTAGCTCCAAAGAGAGGTAATCAGGGAGATTCCGGTGGTGTTATGGATAGAATTGTGTCTCAATTACTCGCGGAATTGGATGGTATGAGTGGAGGTGGTGATGGAACCAATGGAGGTGATGGTGTTTTCGTTGTGGGAGCCACAAACAGACCAGATTTGTTAGATGAAGCTTTGCTCAGGCCTGGTAGATTTGATAAAATGCTCTATTTGGGTATATCTGATACCAACGAAAAGCAAGCCAAGATCTTGGAAGCACTTACGAGGAAGTTCAAATTGAGCGACGACGTTGACTTGAATAAAATTGCTGAAAAATGCTCCTTCACGTTCACGGGTGCCGATTTTTATGCTCTCTGTTCAGACTCCATGCTTAATGCGATGACAAGAACAGCCAACGAAGTCGATCAAAAGATAAAAGATTTCAATAGAAAGCTAGCGGAAGAGGGGAAGCCTGAAATTTCTTCGCGTTGGTGGTTTGACAATGCAGCCACAGAGGAAGATATCAACGTCCTTGTCACTATGGAGGACTTCAAAAAGGCTCAACTGGAATTGAATCCATCAGTCAGTGCTGAGGAATTGGAGCATTACCTCAGAGTTAGACAGAATTTTGAAGGAGGGAAGGAGAAAGCTATGCAAGCTGCCACAACGAGTACAGGTGATGTTGCAAGAAACGGGAACGAATATCCTAGTAATGGACAAATGCATCAATTTGTGACTAAAATTCAAGAATTGGTTGGCGAGCAGGTGGAAGGAATCACTGATGGGAATGGTCACTCTTTGGTTAATGCGAACAATGAACAATAAATGCAAGGGTATCTTCTGTTTTAGATGTAGAGTCTGAAGTTTGAAGGAAGGAGTGGTGGCTCATTTTCCTTTGAGGATGTAGCTTTTCTCTAGAATATCCTTTGCCTGATTTATCTTTTGCGACATGTACTGGCTGCCATGTTTGTCCGGGTGGTTTGCTGATATTAGCCTTCTATATTTGTCTTTTAACATTTGCTTATCCAATCTCATGATGTCATCTCCTTCTATTCCCATAATCAAGAGAGCTTCGCGTTCAGTCATGTTATTATCGAACCCGGCACGAGGATAATGTTGGAGCAAGAAACTGTGCTGTTCGGCATCCTTATGTCGTTTTCCATTTACAATATCCCGGCGAATCAGATCTGTGGTGTGTAATTGTATATTGTTCAAGCTTGCAATCATTTGTGGAGTGAGAAAAAGGAACTTCCGATACGCAGATATGGTTGCCTTTGCACTGAGACCAAGTATGGTGGCTCCTAAACCTATTACTATGGGCAATACCATGTTAGAATTGCAGAAACTGCTACGACGATAGAAACATCAGTAAATTGAACCTTTACATGCACCTTAGGAGGTGGAATATTGGATTCGCTATGTGCAGGTAGGAAACGCAGGTCAAGTACAATTTATAATTGATAATATAGTAGGAGAGATAAAAGAAGAGATCCTATACGTTAAGTTTAGTAAGGCTAGCAGACAGTTTATTCTGTTAGCAGGTAACACTTGAACAAAAAACTTAAAAGTAGATTATCGCCTGTGTATGTAGACTATTCTGGTGGAACTCCGTGGTAAGAATTCGTGTCACTGGCTACTAATCGCAGCACTTACCGTAGACGCAGGCTGTATTGAAGGTGCTTCTCTAGTTCAAATTGATATATGGCGGGAAATCCGCGTCATTTATTTGCATGTCATGAGGAAGGCGGGACAGAAGTGGGGCCCTTTTTCCGTTCACCTCCGTAAAGCTGGGCGTCAAATGCACAGTAGCCCGAGAGGGGTACGATCCGGGTATAGGTGCCCTAACGTCGACCGTGTGGTCGTTGAGAGTGTTTCAGGTTTCGTTTCTTTGTATCAAAGTTGGTTTCGAAGTGTTGCAGAAGTGTTCCCATGTGCCGGGGTTTGAATGTTGTGCAGGAGCAACGCATCGACCCTGTATCCAATATGAACATATTATATGCTGAGCTCTACAGCAACAAATCTAAGAAATTCGCCACATTGATATAGAGCAAGAGAGAAAAGAGTGTGTGTTTGCGTTTTGTTTGGAGCTGGATACGTTATACTACATGGTTGCCTAGCACTTTGAAGTGTTTTTGAACCTTTCAAATAGACAGCAATTTCCTACATGTGCAAATCTCTTGGGCAGTCTCGATAACCATCGACGCAGTCAAGTGTCATCTTCTGAATCATTTAGTATTCTGACTTAGCTGTCTTAATAAAATTGTTAGTATAATGTTCAATGGTGAAAAAAAAGGTGTTGGTGATTCAAAACATGTTCTCATGTAGGTGTTAGTTGATTTCAAATTTTGCCCTAAGACATTGTGTAAACGGGCAAATCATGACGATAACGCATTAAATTCTAATCATATAAACATAATACGAATCACTTCAATCATTTACATACAAGTTTATAAGTGTTCACTGTGATGTTCAGGAAGAGACGAGTATTTTACTGGAAAAGATTTTCTTACAAGAATTCAAGCGTGAAAATATTGTAAAGCGATTTACAAATTGGTAGAGAAACGACTCATAAATTAGGGTTGCATAATCTATATCGCTCTGTTTCCTACCCTCAGGAATTCGCTAACTTCTTTAGCCCATCTCCACATCATATCTGATTTGTCTAATGTTGGGTCTTCTTCGTCATCATCGAGAACAAAAGTAGAAGTATTAACATTACCAGAAGTGACAAAGGTTGTAGCTCCACCTATCAGAGAGATATTAGCTAGTGTTGATGTAGTAGGGACAGTTGATGCTACTAACGTTGGTACTGTAGACGATGACGAGCCACGGGAGAGGACGGGAGCAGCGCTTCTTATAGCACCACCTCCAGAAGCACCTGAACCAGCCCCTTGTGTATTCGTAGTAGTGGCGGACGCTATTATTCCCTTCTGTTCTTGAATCACTTGCTCCTTTTGCGTTAATTCCTCTTTGACTGCAACGGGAATTCCACTAACGAGCATTCGGAACCAGTTATTGATTAGCAGAGTTCGCTTGTCATCACTGATCAATCTTTCACTTTGATAGATAAACCTGTCAAAAGTCGGTCCATCCGTGGCTCCATTTCCAACGAATATCGAATTTTGGTGAGGCGAGCCTCCATGCGAGGAAAGTGATGTTCCAAATTCAAAGCTCACACCAGTTGCACTGATATCTATATCCAGATGCGAGTTTCTCGTGCCACCACCCCATCCAGACGCTGCTTTCTCAACACCTCCACTTAGAGCGTCATAACACTTCATATTGTCAAGAATATTTTCTCCATCTAGAGCAGTCGAAATAGGATTCGTACTGCTGTGTCTTTCTTTTCGGCTTGTAGCCTCAATATCTATATATTCATCAACAAAGTCAATCTTGAGGTCGGACACTTTTCCAGTATTAATACAGTGAAGGACCATCTGCTCCACTTCAAGTTGGTGAACAGACAACTTACGAGCCAAATACTCCAATTTAACTTTCTTATACGACTTCAACGTGTTACAAAGAATATTGGATCTCAAGTGATGTAGCACTTTTGACGTCGAATGCTGAAAAATATCTTCTTTGACTATAGGGTCTTCTTCGGCAACCATTTTTGCTAACACATCTTGAAATCCATTCAAATCGAACTTGTCATAACAGTTGATAAGCAGTATCAAGGAGCTAAATTCTGGAAGTTGGGCATAAGTTTGGGTCTCTTGAGATTCAAATGGATTGAACTGGTTTTCGGTTAATAGGGAGCAGAGTGCAAGATATTTCAAAATTTTCTTCTTGGATGAGGATCCAGCCTCGTCGTAGTTTTTGAAACTTTCGTAAAGCTCTAACCTCGCACTTTCATAATTACCTCTATAAAATTGTATCGTGGCTCCGCATTCTTTTATTATACCCAAAATCTTTGGGTGGGTAACTGCTGTGGTAATTTTTGTAGCTTTTTTGTACAAGTCGTTTAGCTTTTGTAATCGTTTGGACTTGGAGATATGCTCTCCTGGAGAAGAGTTATCCATCTTGACATGTGAGTGTATGAGGATTTCGGTAGCAATTACCTCTAAAGAGTAAGTGTTGCGAGTGAGCTCAGAAGCGCTCTTTAAGTTTTCATTGATGAGATGGGTTAATTTCGAGCATTCTTCCCAGTTTTTACTTTCGACTAGGATATTTAGTTTGTGAATGTTGATCTTGAGCCAAAGTCTGCGCCCATTCCCACTTGCAATACTACTCTCACCTTCCTTTTCATCATTGAGATATCCCAATATGATGTCATACATTTCATTCACAAATATATGGTTGCCATTAGATGAATAATTGCTTAACATTCTGCTAATGCTTTCCTCCACGTAATTCAGGTTCACTTGCGGTATTATTTGCACCAACCGCTTTAAGTAGGATATAGCCCGTTCGTACTCGTTCTCTTGCACTGACACTTTTATCAATTGCTTATATGACTTAAAAATCCACTCAAGATTATCTTCAGTTGGTGGCAATTCGACAACCTCTTCTAAGGCAATTATTGAGCCCTGTGGATCATCAACCTTGAGACATTTAGCATTATAATACTTGTTTTCGGTTCCATATTGCTCTTCCTCATTCTGCTCATCTACAACATCTTCTTCTTCTTCTTCTTCTTCAAATTCAAACTCGTATGACTCCTCAGACATATAACTATCATCTTCATCCAGCATGATTCGATTGAGACAATGACGTAAGAGAGAGTCAGTCAAGAGGCCTAGAGGAATCTCAAAACCAAAGTAACTTTCAATATTGTGTACTGCATATAAAATTTATCTAGGATTTTGGAAACGATAACCGGCATTGACCGAGCATAGGATTGAATCCAGTGATGAGAGATGCTTATCTTCACGGTGAAGTATACTCTATATGAATCACATATCTCGAAACACCGCATATGATGTAAATCTTATGTCACCAGGATAATTCATAAATATTAAAATGCGAATTCAGCTGCAAAATCAGCTGGTATGGCGCAGTGGTAGCGCAGCAGATTGCAAATCTGTTGGTCCTTAGTTCGAACCTGAGTGCTAGCTGTTTTTTTTTATACCAAGCAAAGTTGGCTGCAATAGGGTGCTAATATGTGCCAAACAAGGAACTCAAGCCTTTTCACTTTCTTTCTCTAGACAGCTTTGAGCATTGATCTGAAAAAGCTCTGTCTTTCAAATGGTACTAGTTTTAGGAGTTTTACTCAGTGAGATAGGCAAACATGTTTACTATAACTTAGCCCCGGAACAGAGGGTGATGCAGTTGCAGTTATATGATCTGTGCTACTTCGACAAAAGATATGAGATACTAAAGGGAGAACATAGAGAACCGTTGGCTCAATTAGCATGGCAATGGCAATGGATTAGGTGCAAAATCCTTGAAGCTCATCCTGTATAAAGACAACGCCTTACAGGTTTACACGGTGGTTATCAATCTACTTGTTTTTTTGATTAAATGAATAGGTATACAACTCCTAGGTTATATACCAGAGTAACACTTGAGGCGAAGAGAAGAATACCATTTTGGCGTGTGTCGTCCAGGGGCCCATGTTCAGTGTTCAAGCAATCATTTATAACTATTTCTTGTCCTGTACGGGAACAGAAACAATCATTTTGTCGCTAATCACCTATTCGATATTGCACTCGTATTCTCAGACGATACTTACTTCGTACAATACAAAAGGTTCATAGTCAGTGTCCACCAAAGAAGAATATTCATGCAAGTTTTTACCTCCTTTGCTATCAAATGCATCTCCTCCTAAGTACCCGTACTTTGCAATCAATTCCTTTTTAACTTTACCCAAATTCTTAACGGATTCCTTGTCGAATTTGATCAACAGAGTGGTGAACAGTGGTGGTAATCCATAACGCAATACGCTTTCGACGTATATTCTGATTGCCTTTATATGGAACCATGCAGAGAATACATCACTGTATGCAGTTTTTGCCAATCTGAGCAAATCATTTCTGGATTTACTCTCAGTGGCCTTGGTCAAATCAAACTCCTTTCTCATTTCGTTCAATACTTCCTCGTTGTAGACAAAATCGGTTCTTGGGTGCCATTTATGTTCACGAGAAGCGTTGATGAATTCCTGTTGGTACTTTTTGAAAAGACTCACTGCATACAAAGTGTATTCCAGGTCTGTCGCAACCACAGTTGCGGACCTTGGAATCACAAACTCTGTCAAGGTTTCGTAGGATTTCTTGAAATCCAGGTTTAATGATTTGGGAACGGCGATTAAGACACTGGTTATGTGTTCGGAGTCAAGAACAAAGTGCTCAGGCTTAACGATGTCGTGTAAGGACTTGATAGAGAGGTCACCATTCTTCTTCCGGTCTGCTGCAACGTAATTGGACTTGGCAGTTTGGTAGCTCCCATATGAAGATCTAACATCGTTGTCCAATGATATGGCCTCGTTAGCAATCACGCCTACCAATTGCTTGATCGGTCTGTCGAGTCTGTACTTTGAAGTGTTCCACGCAAAACTCTCTACGTATCTGTAAGAAGGTTTACCCTGAACTAAGGTTGTTGGAGCATTTTGACCCTCCACAGTATTCAAAATATCAACAATTTTCGTCACTGAAGCTCCCAACTGCAGGTCCAACTTTGCCAACTCTTCACTTTCTTGAACCAAAGAGTCCAACGTTCCAATTTGAAAGTCTTCTAATTTAAAGTTGAAGATAGGAGATGCCCCTCCGTTCAATGACGTCTTGAGCCATTCTGAAGAGTTAGCGGAATGAGGGAGCGAAACAATCAAGTATGAAGCGATTGGGTCCATTTTCTATTAGTACACTTGCTAATTGATGTATCTTTGAATTACCAGATAATACAATTCTTCTATCAATTATATGCGTGTTAGCCGTATACGTTCTTGTTAGAGGTTATAAGTGGTTGCTGTGGGAATAATCGGACTGTGGAGCTTAACAAGGACGTTTTAGCTTATCATAGAAAGGCGAAATTAATTGAGCGAACAGGTAGTGCGTTGCGCATAAAAGTGGAAGTGTTATATACAGGCCATATTATAGCGTGTTAATGGTTCCTTTGATTTTTGATGTGAATGAAACATAGAGCAATGAAAAAGGTCTAAATGCACATACTTAACATTATATGGCAGCTTAGGTGAATGCATCTAGACAATCCTAAAGTTGGTGTTTAGTCTTTGTATTGCATATATATATGGAGAATTTTACAAATTCTGCGAAAAGGTAAAAACAAGTGCTTGTTGTCCACTCTCTTGAAGCAATGCAACGAAGTCTGATAGTACTCAGCTAATAACACTGAAGATACCCATAATGTTTGATGGTTCAACATTATGTTGGTGAACTCTCTTATTGTGAAAGGGATCAGCTGCCTCCCCACTTTAAAATGCTATCTATAATTATATGCAGTTGCGATGCGACTATAGGAGTTTTTTTTTTCACTTACAGAGTAGACTCTTGTGAGGCATCTAGTGATAGTAGCATTATGAGTAAATCGTTAGAGGTATGTATAACTATAAACAGAGGAGGCTAAGAGTAAGAGCTGGGTTAAGGAGGAGATTAGATAAGTCGAACAATTTTGGCGATGACCATGGTATATAGATATAAAACCACATTTCCGAATTGGATCTGTACGGATTGTACGTCTGATCCCTTGGTTCAAGAACAAGTTACTAACAGACTTTTCAGGAACGTCTCCAGACGCATTCATCGGCATTTGATGGGCTCTTGTCCTTAATTCCAGCTAAGTATTACTACGATGACGCCACACAAGATCAGTGGCAACAACAGAAACAATCTAAGAACGAATTACGGCAAAATAAAAGAGCAAAATTAGACCCAGAATCCAAAGATTCGGCAGATGGATACACAAACTTGCACGCAAGTGCGAAGGATGTGATGCAAAACAAGGCTAAAGTTGCGAAGAGGGTAAGCTTACCTGGAACTAATAACCAACCACTTCCTTCAAAAACAGAAGAAGCTGTAAAAGAGAGAGCGCAAGAGAAGCTGGCTGAGGAAGGATCAGATGGTAATGAAAGCAACAGCGACAATGACAACCAATCGTACGATCAGTCAGATTCGGATGCTGCCCTCATCCCAAAAAGAGCACAAATGATTTTTGACGATGAAGGGAATGAAGTTTCAGAAGCTACAACATCTGCGGCTACCACTTCAAACGGTAGAAAGAAATCCAAAAAGGCAGACATATCTCCCGAAGAACAAAAAAAGAGACAAGAGAATCTCGCGAAGCTCAGAGCAAAACTCTCTGACAAGATTAATATCCTCAAGGAAAAAAGAAAAGCTCCAGGCAGTAAGAGTTCTGGAATTGCACCGAAATCAAGGGATCAGATTTTGGCTGAGCGGAAAAAGAAGGAAGAATTAAAGAGGCTCGAAAAGTTAAAAAGGAAAAGCGAGAAATTGGATGAAAGTGAAGACGACGAGTCTGGAGCTTCAGACGAAGAAGACGAGGACATGGACGTTTCAGGGGAAACAAGAAAAGGATCCAATGCAGCTTCTGCAGATGTGCTCTTTGGCAATATCGTTTTCGGGGACGGATCCAGAGTTACATCGGATTTGACCAAGCTCCGTTCTACTGCAGACAAGTTGAAAACTAAGGGTCCTGCAAACAACGATTTAAAGGCACACTTGAAAAAGCTCGAAGCCAAGAAGGCGAGACTCGCAGAACTCTCAGGTGAAGAGAAGACTAAACAAATGGATAAAGATAAGTGGCAGCGGGTGATGGCTCAAGCCGAGGGTATCAAGGTCAAAGACGATGAAAAATTGCTAAAGAAGGCACTTAAGAGAAAAGAGAAGCAAAAATTGAAGAGTGAAATAGAATGGAGAGAGAGAAAGCAGGTTGTTAAAGATACAGTTGCAGCCCGTGCAAAGAGAAGAGAGGAAAACTTGAAAGCCAGAAAGGACAACAAGGGAAAGAAAAGCAAAAACCAGCCAAGACTTAGAAAGTTCACTGGTACTATAAACAAGGCTAAAGCCGCTGGAAATAAGAAAAAGCGGGCAGGTTTCGAAGGCAGCGCAAAGTCGAACAAGAAGTAGGTGATATACCTCATCTTTGTACTAAGCATTGGTAAGTAGGCATATATACAATTTTCATAACGATAAAGAAAAAAAAAAAAGTTAAAAGATAGCATACTAATAAAAACTTGTGTATGTTCAATGCAACATTACGTTATGAAGGGAGGATGTGGCAGAGAAGGCTTGCAGCAACTCAGAAAATGAAAATACTGTTCCTGCATCTGATTGCAGCAATGAAAAAGTCCACGTTATCTTTTTAGGCGACATACCCCTTACCGAAAGACAGACTGCACCACACGTACTGCGAAGTGAAAACTTGAATTGAATTAATTTTCTTCGGTGTGTCTTTTTGATTTTTTTATATAATTGCAAGTCATCATACTTAGCACATTCAACATGTCTATCCCACCACAGGTTACAGCTTTCTTATCGCACATTGACAAGGTAAGTAGCATATGTTTGAGCCACTGGTTCTGCAGACAAGGCTATTGTGAACAAAGAATATAAGCGAATCAACTACATGTTTATCTTGCCCACTGATGCATCTGTTTGCATCTAAGGCAGTCACTTTTTGTTATCGAGCACTAGACTAAGTACCATAACGTGAAAAATGGTCACATTGTAGCTGAAGTGCACAACTAGCATTCTTTGACGACACGCCTCGGTTTTTCAAGCCTACTAACATACTTTCAGCACACAGCATCCACTGGTTTCTTGACAGAGTTTGAAACCAGGTCAGGATTGCCACGCTCCTATGCAGTTATTGTTGGAATTGTCGTTTACCTCGTTGCAATTTTCATCAATATCGGTGGCATTGGTGAATTGTTATCCAACATCGCCGGGTTCGTCATACCGGGCTACTACTCTCTTCACGCCCTAGGGACTGCAACAACCGATGATGACACTGCGTTGTTGACTTACTGGGTCGTATTTGCCTTCTTGAACACTGTTGAATTCTGGTCCTCTGCCATCTTGTATTGGATCCCATTCTACTGGTTGTTTAAGACAATTTTTTTGCTTTACATTGGAGTCCCTCAATTTGGCGGTGCCGAGGTGGTATTTTTGAATGTCATTAAGCCACTCTCCGACAAGCACGTTCTTAAGATTGAATGATTTCGACAGGGAACTATTTCGTATATTCAAAGATCCCAGAGAGAGATTCTATATATTTTTTATTGACTTTTTTTATAAAAGCTAGCCGATGTAGACCCTCCCCCCCATGCGTCCCATACGCTGTCTTTGCTTCTTTTAAGGAAATCTCTGATTACAAGTTACTGGGAAATCCAGCAAAATCAAAGGTGTCCTCAACTGATTCTCCGTTCAAATTATATTTCACCTTGACTCTTAACTTCAACTTCGATCCTTCTTTGCCAACAATTTTCAATACTTGCTTAATCGTTGGGTTCGACTGGTCCAAGTGGTCTCCACCACTCGTGGATGTGATGTAGAGCTTTTGAGACTTGGGCACGGCGATCAAAAGCTGAAACTGTGTGATTCTTGTGGAAGGGGAGTTTGTAGTGATGTATGCTTCCACAACAGCCTGTCCAGCTCGGAATGTTTTAGGGACAAAGGAAACTTCCAAATGCGATGAGTTGAATGCAGTGATTGCAGAAGCACTAGGAGAGCCAACGACCGATTCTGGACTGAATTGTGTCGATCCAGGACTAGAACCAGAAATTGCGCTAGCAGACTGATTTGTCAGCGAACATGGATTTGGGCTATCAAAGAGATCCAAAATATTAGCATTTCTTGTAGCCGAGGACGAGATCGAACCACCCAGAGCATTAGTGGACGCGGGTGGGAGATCGTCCATGAGGTCGAGCAACAAGTCGTCAGTTGCACCAGAGCTACTGCCATTTTGTGATTGTCCCAGCTGTTGCAGTTGTGGCTTAGTTTTCTGTTTCGGATGTAATGATAATGCTTCCCTTTCTTTCATCGGCGGAGCTGGCATTTTTGCCAATAAACCCTTCTTCAATTTTTCATTCAGAGCGACAATCTCCTGATATTCAATTGCTCTGATTTGTATCTCGAGATTGTTATCATAAGATTTAGAGTTCAAGATTAGTCTAAGCTTTTCTATACTGTTAGGATCCGTCAATTTTACAGAAAGCTTTAACACCGTTGTTAAAATGTAAGAAACGATCAGAACTGATTCAGAATCCGAGTAAGTGGAGTTATTAATGATGTCGTCAATGAGCTTAAGTATGAGTTGTTCTGTCACTCTGACGGTCTTACCGTTAACTTCGATATTTCCGCCAAGAAGAAGTTCTCCGTATTCTCCAATACACCACACGGTCACAAGAGTAAGTCCGAATGACCTTCCTGGAACTCCTCCGAGAGAAGCATCTGATTGATGGTGTTGCAGAAGTTCTTCTACCAGCAACAGAAGTACTTTGCCAACAACATGTTTCCTCAACTCTATGTCATTGCACCGCATTATAAGAGCAAGAATGTTGGAGAGGATATCCATTGTGACGTAATTCCCACTTACTTTTAACATTCTTATGAGGGTATCAAAGTGCCACTTATCGTTAGGGGCGTATTTGTTGCTTGCAATAACCAATTGCAGGGTAATGTATGGTTTCAAGTCATTGTCTGTACAAGATTCCAAGAACAAGAGCACTTCTCTAACAAGAACACGGATGTTTTGCTCGTTTAAAATGGCAAATGTCAACTCAAGTGCCCTTCTTCGAATGGAAATATCTCCATCAGCCAAACAGCCAACAATAGTAGCTCTGTGCCTTTGAACAGCCATTGGTTCAATAGCGATCACAGTCAAAAGGGAATCCAATGCCACGTAACGGATATTGTTATCTCTGGTTCCAAGAAACTTACCCAATAAGTTCACACCCAAGATCTTCAATGACTGGTCTGACTGAATAGCGAAAATTGTCTTTACACACTCATAAAGAATCAGGTGACCTGCGTTCTTAACTGATGAGCCGCCACCACTACCTCCACCGTTAGCACTTTCAATGTTTGAAGCAACTTGGGTCAATATGTCATTTAGCTGATCCAAGTATTGCTTTGTACAGTTTGGATCAGTCGCTAAAATTCTTAAGGTATGCAATAGCGATACTTGTAAGAATGGATCAGAAACTCCCAAGACATCGTAATCAGGCATATACCCACTTGTAGCGATTCTCTTCAAGTGAGCAATCAATCTGGGGATCAATTTGACGAGCTGAGGTCTCAGGTTTACATCTGCCTCATATATAACTTCAACCAACCTAACTGCACCTAAAAGAGTGCTGTGATGCTTGTCATCCACCAATTGGACCACTTTCGGTAAGAATATCTCACTCAAATCTGGGTCCTTCTCTATCAACTTTGCGGCAACAAGACACGCCTTTTTCTTCAAATATAAGTTATTTGTTGTGATGATTTTGTCAACATTGGCGTACAAGTCGCGGGCCAATTCGGGAGAGGCAATATTTCCTAAACAACATAAGGCTAAACCCACTATGAATGAGTTTGGGTGCTGCATGTCGTTATCCAACGAATTGGTCAATAATGTTAACACTTCCTGGTTTTCGTCAAGCAATAACATAGTAGCTAAGTAGCCCAATCTCTTATCAGCAAATCTTGTTGAAGATAAAAGTTTCAAGCACTCGACTTGACCAAAATGGGTCTTTTCTCCCATTATGTAAAGATAGAGCAATTTCGAGATATTCACTCGCCTTGTGGTTTGGTCCAAGTTAGGATCTCTAAACAGCGTACGAATAGCTGCAGATTCCTTGCGGACAACCGCCCGCTCATCGGCGATGGTTTTTGCCTTTCTTACAGCTTTGATGAATGTCTTGAGCGATGTCATTAACGTCAATAGGTGTAACTGGGCTTGCCAAGGGCAAAACTAGATGAAAACAAGAAAAAAAAGAGCCAATCGTTACAGGGGCGTGCTTCCAATGCACCTTATAAAGATCTCTTCCGTGCAAGTGAGTTTCTGTACACTATGACTTGCCTAGTTTCTATTCAAAGATCAGTGCCCTTAGTGGAAACTGGCACGCTGTTTATTTTCGATTCGACTCGTCTTGATTTTGTGGAAAACATGTACGTAGATGCAGGAATTTCACTTTGAGAGCGCTTCACAGAAGATCGCTTAGTAGAGTTTAGAGATGTATACGCAGCTACATATGCTAACACGAGGTGAGACTAGTCTGGTACGTGAATGCATGCCTCCATCTTAGATGAACGAAATCACTTGCAAAAAGAGCAAAGCATGAGCGTAAAATGTGAAATTCTGCACTCAAAACAGCTCTATATGTGCTCCATCGGGATTCAGACTAAATTCAGCAGCCAAACTCAATGCTTCAATTTGTGGCATTTGGTCTAACATTTTACTCTGACTGGATTGTATATATTATAAAGTGGAGCTAGAATAGTGTTCCTCATATGAAATGGCGGTGATTAAATAATATATAGATTATTCGCGGCCATTGAAAAATTGTCTATGGTACTCATTCGCAAGTTTAAGTTCTCCCACACTCACACAACTTTCGACGGCTTCGCTAGATTATGTCACTAGAACCTCCAACTACGGCAAAAGTAGTGCTCCACACCACCAAAAATCAATTACAGATTGAATTATGGGCGAAGGAGGTGCCTGGGACTTCAAAGGCATTTATACAGAGATGTTTAGATAAGAAATACGTGGGACAAACATTTGGTAGGGTTGTGAAGGATTTTTTGATTCAAACAAATTGCGCTGAAAGCGAATCGTTCGACCTCAAACTAGAGAAATTTTCCAGACTCAAGTTCAATAGGAGAGGATTGTTAGGTGCGGTTAACTCAGGAGCAAGTGTCAGTGATGGAACTTCGGGCAACACAGTGGATTCGTTTTTCATAACTTGTAGAGAAGCGCCAGAGCTAAATACTGGATACACAGTATTTGGAAAAGTAGTAGGTGACAGCTACTACACAGTGGTAAACATTGTCGATGGGGAGTTGAAAGAAGATGGAGAAACGCCGTTGTTTCCGGTTGAAATTACTGATTGTGAAGTGGTGGTGAAATACTTTGAGGATCTAGTACCCTCGAGTCGCTCAGTGGCCTCATCGAAGCTGGATATAGCGATAACTAAACAACATCAGAAGAAGAAGACAAAGGCGTCGAAAGTGAAGATTGCATTAGATTTTGAAGATGATACGGATGACATCAATGGCGGTTTCAAGATGCAGACTGCTTTCCATGGAAAACACAAATTGAATGCTTCTACAGAGCAGAATTCGAGTATAACAGCGCCTGAGAAGAAGGCAATAAAAAATGAACAAGGAGACAAGAAAGTCACCACTACAAATGAGTATAGCATAGATGTCACGAAAAAAAATGATCAGTTAGCTCCCCCAGAAAGGATAGACATGGAAGAGACAAAACTTGTGACAGCAAAAGTAGACTCCACCCGAAAACGAAGGATCCACCACCATCACCAAAGCCTAACAAGGGACAAACAAATCGATTCGGACTATGATCCGTACCTAGATTTACTCTCAGAAGAGGAAGCTGACCCCGAGCTCACTCTCAAGCATACTTTCGGGAGTATCCCGGCCTGAAGTTTTGAAAGCGCCAAAAATACCTGATTTATCAAATGCATTTTATTGTCACAAAGAGAACTATATAGAAGTGAATCAAAACAGATTTATATCTAAACGGGTTACTAATAACAACTTTCGAAAAGCCCTGTATCATGAATTGGGTCAGTCGAAAAAAGCTTCTGTCCCTTCTGAGTCAACAACTCCGTTTTCCTCCGTTTCTTTCTCTTCCTCGTCATCAACAGAATAAGGAGACGAGTATCCTGGAACATCTTCCCCATGAGTATAACCTGCACCAATAGGCAAATTGAGCTCTTGGAAGTCACCACACTGATCAAACCATGGATGGGTAGAAAGTGAACCAGCATCTACTCTATCCTTTGGATCAAATGTAAGACACTTGGAAATCAAATCACTGATAAGAGCTACGTTAGGGTCATTTTTTTGGAAATGGTACTTTTCCACAAGCACATTCTGTAATGGCCAGAACTTGAGATGTGGGATTTTCTTAAACCTGACTTCTGAGCAAGATTCCTTGGACCCACCATGTTTGGAGCATGAACAATCAGAACTTATTCTAAAAAAGTCTTTTGCAAATCTGCACTGGCTCAAATATTCCTTGGTAGGAAACTCTCCAAGTAGTTCAACTATTTGGGCCATGTGGTCGTCGTCTCTATCGTAGTGCTTTCCATCATGTGGATCGAACAAGTAATCCCCAGTAATCAACTCAAAAATCATACATCCAATTGACCAAAGATCGGTGGAAGCCCCCCACTTCTTATAACCCAAAATAATTTCTGGAGAACGGTACTGTCTTGTTTGAATTTGATCAGTAAAATGTGTATGAGAAAAGGTGCCATTACCCAAATCGGCTATCTTTACCGAGATGATATTTTCTACCTGCTTTTGTGAAAGTTGCACCAGTTCCTGCTGCGATTGTTGTTGCAGAGCTCCTCCACTTACATTAGATTGTAAGGATGCTGATTTAGCATTCACGGTGTCTGTTGGACTCGGGAAAGCATTATCTGTCAGTTGATGTCTTGAACTTGGAGGCGAGTTGAGGTTGTAGGAGACATTCTTGAATATTATATCAGTAGTAATAGTAGACGGGATTGGCTTGGAGCTTCTGATTGGGGTATCCGAACCCTTTCTAGACGTGACTGACATTCTAGACTTTCTGTAGCCCTGCGAATTGTATGACGAGTTTGAAACATTCGATGACTTACGTAGTGATGTGGAGGAAATTGGGTCTGTGCCTGCAGCGAACGCTGACAGTGACGAACCAGTAGCCGCGGCAGCTGCTGCCATAGCGGTTGCCAATGCTGATTTGGATGTAGACGATCTTAAGAATGATGATTTCAGCGACTTTGAAGAAGTGGATGGCCTCTTAATGTTGGAGTCTGCCGATATTTTGCGCTTGTTATGTTTCAAGATTTTATCGTTTTCAATCATTTTGATTAACTTGTCAATATCCTTCACCTCAATCAAGATATTCTCTGGCTTTAAATCGGTATGAATCACTCCACAGTGATGTATATAGTCAATCGCCAAAAACACTTGTTTGAAAATTTGCTTCACCAAGAGAAGGGGCAAACAGCCAAACATGTGCAGACGTTCCATCAAGTTACTTAATGATTTCACATCTAATGAGTGAAGCTTTTCATCGATAGCTTGAGCTGCTTTTGCCTGAGATACAAGGAAGTGATCATAGGGATAATCAGCGGAGGTTGGGGATGGAGACTGCACAGGAGCAGAACCTGTCAGTACAGGAGGCAACAAAGTCAGGTCACTAGACTCAGGCGAACCGTTGCTGGTACTACCACTAAGTAAGCCGAGACTCAATTTGGAGATAGTACTCTTCTTTTTTGGTGTTATAGATTCCGCACCGTTAGAAGAAGAAGTCCCAGCTCTCTCACCATTTTTCTTTCCAAAATTGAACAGTTGCAATGCATCAAAACTGAACCCACTTGATGACGAATCGTTTGTGTTACTACTGGATCCTCCCAATTTGATACTGCCACATTTTTTCAACTTGTATTCCTTCGAGATGTTGGAATAGAGGCTCTTAAACTTGCACATCAAATTGAAGACATTCTCTCCAAGAATCTCAAACACCATGCAAATATGTGTACCATTGGGACCAATGATTTCAAAGTTATCGAGTAGCTTCATCACATGCTTGAACCCAGGATGTCCAATTGGTTCACCAGAACTGTTGAACTCATATTTCTCGAAATACTTCTTATGTTCATTTTGGTTACCATGTACTAGTGGCTTGTTTATGGTCTGAAGAAGAGATATTTCATCCTCAGCTGCCTCGAGGTAGTGCTTGTTGGATTTGACGAATTTGATGGCCACGTAGTACTCATCAGTGTTGGGGGGAGCATTGGCCCCTGCTGTAGATGCTTCAGTTGATGCAGTATGTAAAGTGCCTACGCTTGCAGACTTGTGCCTCTTGGGATTGTACACTGACTTTGCTAACCACACTGTGGAGAAGTGACCCCATCCAAGCTTGCGTACCACAATGTATTCTCTATCTGGGATGGCACGAGAGTAATATGTTTCTCCTTTTTCCACAGGGTGATATCCACCTCTTTTGTACTCGTTAAGGTTTTCTTCCTGAAGAGGGTCAAAATTAAGATCAGATTCAGATTCAGAGAGGTATGCTGTTATATCTCCCTCTTCATCGTCCTCTTCCTCGTCTCCATTATGAGTATTATATTGCTGTACTTTATAGGAGTGGATATCAGAGTCTGTGTCCATAACATCGTCGTCGCCGTCAGTGTCCTTTTGGTCTTCGTTTTCTATGTCAATCTCGTTCTCCTCATCAGCATCATGCAGCTTCAACAGCTCGTTCTTGGATACGTTATCCTGGTGCAGTGTTTTGCTCATAAACGCTAAAATTTCCGTTTTATTCTTAAGAATGCTCCTGAGAGAAGGTTTTGTTCTTGCTTCCGTCAGTGGTGCTGTTTCTAACGATGCTCCGTCGTCAAGTAATCTCTTTCCTATTGGACTATAGTTTACATTTGCGTTGAGCTGCGAGTCCTCGTCCATATTACTGGTCATGTCTGAGTTCTGGAGTGAGATACAGTCCGCAGTGAATGAGGTGTAGCGCTCTTGGTAATTCACCTGGAGGTTTGTGTGGGCATTATTATGGGAAGTTGTAGTCGTGATTTCATTAGGGGTAGAGTGTGCGTGTGAATGAGAATGTGAGAGATTGTGTGCGTGATTGTAAATGTGATGAGTGGGGCCATGATCTTGGTGGTCCTGAAAATCAAGCGTATGCGTGGTAGAAATGGTAGGTATGGTGTTTCCTGAATCTGTGTGACGGGTTGGCAGTATGGGGACGTCTCCCTCCATTTTATCTTCGTCCTCTGCGAGATGCGTGACATCTTGGTTTGATTGCACGATCGTTATGTGGTTCACATCGTCGAGAATGGTGGATGCTGTGTGGTGGGACGGGACGTTAGATCCGGTATGCAGATGATGGCCGTTTCTCAGGCTAAATGAATGGGTATTTGGTGACGCTAAGGACTTGTAGGACCCTGTAACTGAGAGTGACAGGGAGTCTGCAAAACTTTGGTTCTGAGCTTGTGGTGGTGAATGTGTCTGGGTTTGGGTCTGGGCCAGTCGTTGCAGATCAATAGGATCCGATTCATCCAGCAGCTGTGGCTGGGACTTGATTATGGAGATTGCAGGAATTTTCTTTTTGAAAAGACCGCCAAAGGTGAACTTGCTCTTTTTGAAATCAGTAGAACTCATGTTGCTGCCATAAGTATGCTGGGTATTTTCAACTTTTTTGTTTAGTAATAGCATACTTGGACGCTCCGAGTGGAGGGACTAGGGGCAGAACGTATTGTGGCTGAGAAAACGAACGGCACCGCGAGAGGCCTCTGATAATAGCCCTTTTATTGTGGTATAAGACGAAGTTGTATTCTGTGGAAGGGAGGTTTGGACGCAGTGGACACTCCCCGGTAGATTAGCAATGAAAACCTTTGTGATCTTTGGAGGAAGCACGAAGGAAAATTGTGGATAGAATTTCTTTTGTATGGAACGGAGCTTTTGGAGAGCAGCAGATTCAACAATAGAAAACTCTAAGTACGAAATAGGAGTCTGATATGCCGCAGACAGTATACTCGGAGAGGCACTAAAGTGATCCAACGGTAGCAAGGGTCTGTGTGGTCGAACAAAAATCCGATTAGGTTGTGAAAAATAAGTATGCGGAGGTGTGGATGGCGAACTGTGGTCGGCCAGAAACTTGGGAATAGTGAGTGCACGGTTAGACGGCTCCGTGCGTGGTATTAAATCAGTTTCTAAATAATAAAAAATTAGAGAGCTAAAAAAAAAAAAAAAAGAAAAGAAAAGTCTGTAAGCTGTGATGTGAGAATACTAATTGTGCTGCAAGTGGACTTCTCCGAGATTCTAGAGCCAATAACGTCTCACCATCCTGTACCAGCTGCCTACGATGTGGAGCTGGGGGAACACTATCGTATATATAGGGTATGGTGGCGTGGCTTGGATGGTGGAAAGTTAGTGACATAAAGGTCAATGTACGGATGCAAGCGGATAGCGAAAACGGTTTGTTCGGTGCAAAGTTCACGCAAGCTCTCCTCGCTAGCTAGCGCGGCCCGCGTGTAGAGAAAAAAAATTCGCGATACTAAAAGTGCCTTACAGTTACATCATCGAGATCAGTGTGGCAGAAATGTTGGGAGGAGTTCGGAAAAAAGAAATGCAAGAGCAGCGTTAGCCCAGTGTCCACCACACGAGTACACCTTGAGTGGTGGGTTCCAGTGCTAACTATGGGTGGGAGACAAGAGGCTGCCACCACAGGGCAGTCTCTCTAGTTACTCTCTTTCGACCAAAATTGATTAGGCCAGGGGTGTTTATTGGTATATGCACGGATAAATTCGCTGAATTTCCGTGGCTGCCCCATACAAAATAGCAGAAAACGGAGAAAGTAAATGTGGAGAAAAAAGCGGGTAATGAAAATACTATGTTACATTTAGCGTGCATTTAGCCATGACAGTTAGCGGGGCAGAGGGTCATTGTTGCATTCCCGTAGGCAAACGCGGATCTCTCGCTAACGTGGGGGGCGGTGGGGTTGTACGGCGCCACACGAGCTTTGAGAAAAATGTAAGGAGGGGAAGGAAACATGATAGGAGGGGTCCTCGTGTGCTTCACTCCTGTACATACGATGATCCTTATGCAGGCCAACCTCGAGCATCGATCGCTTTCGCGATGGGGTGAGTGTGTTGTTTCATGCAGGATGCGATTACAAAGTCCGACAGATGGAGGGAGGGCCATAGTAATAGATATTAGGCAAAATGCGTACCAAAGGGTGACCGACTGTTTATACGAACTTAACGGAAGGAGGTTTGAGGGTGGATCCACATTGGAGCGTTGGTGGGGCTGCGAGGTTTATATTGTGTGCCAGATGGTAGGTGTAGTTGCATAGGCGCCATCTAGCTCTGTAGTAGCTGTGAGCACCTTCTTTGACACCTCAACGCAGGAACCAGCACCTGTGGATTTCTTTTATGCGATTTTCTAGAAGCAACCCAGAGATAAGGTGAGATAAGGTGAGCGCATCAACATATGCTGCTACATCCGCACGCCTGGCACCAGGCACAATATGTAGGCAGCAGCAACTTTTGTGTGCTCCAGGCGACCAAAAGTTTAATTATATGTCATTCACACAGCCTGGACCCAACAATTAGCCTGTTTGATAAGAGTTTCACTAGCAGTAGCTCTCAGCAAGCATATGAACGTCGGGGCGTACCAAGAAACTAAACGAAACATGGCGTGCTATTGAGCCCGCGCGATTGTGGTGAGAAGCGGGGGGAACATTTCTCATATCCAGTTAAGGTATGCACCCCACGTCAACCGAATATAAACCCGATGCCCATCCCGCATTTATTCACCATGCGGCCCGCACCTCCTGCCGCTTCTACACTCTTCTCTTGCGGCCACATTTACTGCTTCAGCCGCTAGCATACCACATACATATCCTAGTAGAGTATTTTTTTTATACTATTGATTTTCTTTTTTTCCTCTCTTGCCTTTTTTATCTCGCTAAACCGTTTGTAGTCCTCCACATGCGTTTCGCGAGAGGTGGGGAGACGACATGGCGATTGTTGGGTTATGAAAAATCAAAAGCAAGCGTGTCAGTATATATTTAGTTGAAGAAGTCTCACACGCACACGCACGCTTGGTTTAGAACGAGACGACAGCCCATTATGTTGGATTTCTCTAATGCAGATTGTAAGTACTTGTGAACGGGGGGTTGATTGATGAAGATGCGCTTGATGGCGAAAGTAGTGATTTGTAGTTGGTCACTTTTGTTTTTTTTACTAACGCTCCAGTCGATGTGAACATCCTCGATAATTACTTGGAGGATCCCAATATCAACCTCAGTTTCCCGCTCCCTACGGATAAGGATACCTATGTGGAGTTAGAGGGCAATGAGAAAGTGGCACGGACGTGGTCTCTCTTCCAGAACTTTGTTAACTGGTCATCTGGAATCAATTGGGATGACATTTACCGGACCAATGAGTACACATATTCTATCAATAAGTACTCTGCTCGGTTCAACAAGAAGGCCGAAGAATACATGAAGGATCGATTGGAGAATACAGACCAGAAATTGGACGAATGTGTTGAGGAATTGGTAAACCAGGAACTCCGTCTCAATTTAATCAAGGGCAAGGACTATTCCAAACGGTTCAAGGAGGTGAAGGCATACATGGTGAAGTTCTACACTCTCGAAAACCAAAAAAACTTACCAAAATTCACCTCGAGATCACTCTTAAGAGTGTACTTCATCACAGTTATGAATTTGATGACAAAGATATTCCCGAACGGAATTTGGTGCAACAGGGAGGAGTTTCTGAAACTTTATAAACAGTACTTGGACGATCCAATGTCCATTATCTTTTTGCCGAACCACCAGTCTCATATCGATTATATCATATTACATTTGGTGTGTATTCGGTTCCAGCTTTCTACGCCAACAGTTATCGCTGGCGATAATTTGAATGTTGCTCTCTTTGGGTCGATTTTGAAAGGATTGGGGGCAATTTTCATCAAAAGATCATTCAATAACGAATTGTACACTGAAAGAAACTTGGCCAATTACATTGAATTTACCTTACTCAACAAGATCCATTTCGAAGTATTCATTGAGGGCACAAGATCGAGAGACGGTAAATTGTTGTTACCCAAATACGGTATTTTAAAGACATTGGCCAACATATATATCAAGCAAAGAGAGGAGGATGCGAATGAGTCATTTGATTTATTGATGCAACCCGTTTCCATCACCTATGAAAGAATTTATGAGGCCGATGGGTACCTTAAAGAACTTATGGGCAAAGACAAAAAGCAAGAATCTGGTACTGGTATTTTGAAGAATGGAATCACGCAGTTTTTCAGATCTGATGATAGCAGCAACAAAGGCATCTTTCATGACAATCCAACGGATGATTATGACAACGCAGAAAAGCACCTACATGGTAAAATATTCATCAAGTTGGGGCGCTTTTTCAAAATGTCAGATTTTATTGAAGAAGACATGAAAACTGCAACTACATCAGACTTAGTACCTGGATCCAAGGTGAACCTTAAGAGATTGGGTTACAAGATTTTACATGAGATCAATAGATGTGCATATTTACCCGAAATTTCCATTATTGGTGCATCTTTGCAAACGCATTACAATTTATACAAGCGGAAACTGTTTGACATTCATCAGTTGGTTCCCGTAATGAGATTACTCATTGAATCGTTTATTGAGGAAGAGAGCGGGAGTAATGAAACAAACTTGAAATTACTTCAAAACATCAACTCTTACACCGATAAGGACTTGGTACAATTGGTTAAAGAACAGGTGCCACTCTTCTTTCGGGACATTAAAGTTCAATTTTCAACTGACGAGATCATCATTAACGACTCAATGGAATTGTTATACTACAAGAACCTCTCGGTACACATCATTATTCGGAAGCTGTTGGCTAGCTTCTTGTTAGTCAGTGTCTCTGATCAAATGAGAAGTGCCGCGTGCCTTCACAAATTGTTTTACATTTTCACCGGGTTCTTGAAAAATGAATTCCTATTTGACTACGACTACAATGACAAGCATAATTTATCCAATATTTTGAAGGCATTGGTGAATAAGGGCAAGATTGAGAGAATCGCCTCCACGAGTAATGTGAGCGGACCGTCGTACAAGATTGTCGACAACCACTACTTGAACTGTTTTAGTGAAATCATCAAGCCCTTCCTTGAAGCATACCTGTTGTGTATATTCAATCTCAACGAAATCATAACGGACTTTAACAATAAGCATGGGTTTGTCGATTTCAAAAAACTTGTCATTGACGATCGTGGAATTGATTATCCACACACCAAGACACTACTTAAGACTATCCAGCTGAAGAAGGACTCAAAGTCATTGTCCCATATTGAAAGTACAAACAAACAGTATTTGTTATCGTGTTTGTACTATTTGAATAACTTACAACTTATTGATATCATCAAGAACAAGAGCAGGACTAAAGCGTTCGTGGTGATCACCAACGGAAAAGATTTGTTATTCGTTTACCGGTTCTTGAACTCATTGATTGGAGAGAGCAATGACTCTAACCATTCAGAATCAACTAAATTCATCAACGATATCAGCGTTAATTATATGATTGACATCATTGACAAAAATTTTGAAAGAGAAATGGAGTACAAGAAGATGAATGCGAACGAGCCAAATAAGATTGTGGACATTAAATTGAAGAGTAAAATTTAGGGCATAGAGTAGTTCAAGGTTTTTTTATTGGATTTAAGACTGTAGTTGATGAAAATAGATTTTGCTATTCGGAATTGAGGCTAATGAGGCTTGATTACAGCTTTTTCTTGAAGAAGCTGCTCAATATCCAGATAGGTAACTGTACCGACATGTACAATTGAAGTAAGCAGTGTGCAGGCGTATATTATAACCGAACCCACCTACTGGCGGCAAGCGGCCCTAAATCCACATTTCCTGTCACTGTGCCTCGTCCATTCCCGAATATGTGTAGAGGGTAATCCATCCTTAGATGTCTAGTCGCGGATCTCAAAAATTTGACAAAAATAGAAGGCAGTGCTACTATTACTACTACTACGAACTAAGGTGTAAGCTGTATTCTCGTACATGCTTTAATGGTGTCAAAAGGTTCAATGTCCGGCCTGCAGTAACCAAATTAAATCCGAAGTTGACAGCACAGGTTGTGGTGGGCAGGCACCTGTTTATTTGTTTGTTTACAGGCGCGAGATGAATGCCAGCGCCAAAATGAAAGGGCCCCCAAGCTTAATCGCGAGGGAAACCGGTTAATCGCGCGGGCAAGCTACACCATTAGATTTTTTTTTTTCTATTTATTTTTACCAGAACGCGAAACTACGGCTTAACGTTCTCAAATGCTATATTTTCTTTCTGGGGGATAAGGGAAAGGAGTTTGGTAGCGTGTGGCAAGCAAAATACGCGCGCGCAGTGGACAAAGACAACCATGGATGAATGCATGAGGGACCTAACACGGAGCACCTCCTGCGTATTGTCACAATAGGAAACAAACTGTGGGCTTGCATCGATAATCTAGTCGAGGATGGAAAGCTATGCAAACAGCAAGTGAAAGTTTTTTAGCGAGGACCAATTTTTTTTCTTGTGTGACTTGAGGGGAGTCGCTAAGCACTAAATTCTTAGAGAGTCTTGCACATAGCCGCGTAAATGAACATTGAAATGAATTGCCGGCCCACCAGCATCTCCTGCTTTTCCCAGGAATATCCATGACAGCAGCATCTCTGCCAGCAGGACCACCAAAAATAACTTCAAAAAAAGAAAACAACGCTACCAGACAATAGTAGCAAAGCAAATAAAGTAGCTTGAAAGCTGACTTGTAGCCGCTCAAAGCTATATCGTAACTATGTCAGAGTCTGAGCGTCGTAATTCATAGCCTTGGTGGGTCTTATCAGTACTTGCTCTTTTTGTTTACGAAAACCAAGTTGTCCGTTGCTGCTAAGCAATCCATGGTCCCATCACTATCAATTGACTATCCTAATTAGTCTTACGTCATTCGCGCGCTCATAGCCTCATTGCTCTAAAAGTTGAATCGTGCCAGTTATTTTCTTCCTTCTTTTCTTTTTTTTTTTTTTTTTTATGTTCCCGCACATTATAGCTTCCCCTATTTTTTTTTATAGAGGCCATAGTATTGCGTAAGCGGTACAAGTAAGAGTAGGGGAGTCGAATTTCTTTTTCATAAGGCACTGTCAATCTTTTTTTGCATCGCCTCTTTTAGTGGTAAGGAGAATAAAACGACACAGATTTCCGCAGCAGTCATTTTGTATCTCCAAACGCCAAACCCTCTGGTGAATATATACTGTATCTACCACACTTCAACCTCATTCATTCTCGCGACTTTGGGTTTTAGTGTTTGCGTCCCCTATTTGACGTAGCATAATATTTTTCTTCACGGTATTTTTTTTTTGTTTGGTTCACGGGCTTTTTATTTATATAACAAACTAGAAAAGGGGAAACAACAGGAAAAAAAATCGAAACCATCAGGCAAGATAAAGAAACAGATAGAGAATAAGAGAGGCTCAACGACACGCAAGCCAATTATCGTCGTCACCCGCACCTGCGACATACCAGCTCCTGTTTATTCTTTCTTCCGCTGCATTCATCGTTGATGAGAAAAGAAGTCAAAATCATCATCGCGGCTCACGTTGCGTTGGTGTTATTCCTTGTCTGGCAGACGTTTGATTTGATCACGCTTCTCAATGACGATTCATTTGCCGATGCCCTTCTTGATGTCGACTTGAACCCAACCAATGGGGTTCTTGATAAGCACACCATTATCCCTAAAATCATCCATCAAACTTACAAAACCACCGACATTCCAGAAAGTTGGAGAGCAGGTCAGCAAGCTTGTATAGACTTGCACCCAGACTACAAGTACATTTTGTGGACCGATGAGATGGCCCGTGAGTTTATCGTTAAAGAGTATCCGTGGTTTTTGGATACTTGGGATGGCTACAAATATCCTATTCAGCGTGCGGATGCCATTCGTTACTTTGCTCTTGTTCACTATGGAGGTGTGTACATTGACTTGGATGATGGTTGCAGGCGTAGGTTGGACCCCTTGCTCGCGGTCCCTGCGTTTGTTCGTAAGACTATTCCTACCGGAATCTCGAACGATGTGATGGGATCTGTGCCAAAGCACCCGTTCTTCCTTAAAGTTTTGGACTCCTTAAAACCATATGACAAAAACTGGCTTGTACCATACATCACCATCATGTACTCCACGGGACCTCTCTTTTTGTCTGTGGTTTGGAAACAGTACAAGAGATGGGGTGTTCCTGACTCAGGCAAAGTGAGAATTTTACTCCCCGAGGATTACAAGACACACACATACTCATTCTTCGACATTGCACCTGGATCGTCATGGCACTTGGATGATGCCAAGTTTATCAAATCGTTGGCGCATCACATTGGCTTGGCGGTATTCGCCGGGTTTATGGTTGCTGGATTGGTCTTCTACTTGGAATATTTACTCTACTCATTCATGATCTCGAACAATGCTAAGAAGGCAGGCAAAAAGTTGAAACACGCAGCATTTTTCTGGAACTGGAATATGTTCAGAACAATTGCTCACACAAAGAGAAGGTCAAGAAAGGATTCCAACTTGCCGGCGCAAATCGAAATGGAAAAGTACGATACTGACTCGGAAGTAGTGTAATATTTGCTCACTACGCACGAATCACCCAACCAACATGATCCAAATTGCATTCATTTCATGTCTTTACGATACAAAAGTAACATAACTTCATTAATTTCTCTTTTTTTTTTTTGGAGAGTACGACAACTAGGAGGATACAAAAAGACACTTTGCAACCCACTTCCTTCACATGTACATTAGAGCAAGTAGCAGTATCTTCCAGTTTGTATTTTAATGTCAAAGTATAATCCATATGGAACGTGTAGCTTAAACTAAGGATTTAGTTGTTTGGTATACACAATTCCCTTTGTAAGCCTTTTGTTTGTTAAGTACATTCGTTTGCGTGCGCTTGAGTTTATTCTATCGTTTATGCTATTTTACCTGTCAGCCTCTGCCTCTAACAATCTCATATTCATCTTTTTGTAACGCTCTTCTTCATCTTGCTTCAACAACGCCTTTACCTTATCTGTCAATTCATCTGCTATTGTGAGAGCCTTTTTCGACAAATCCATTAAGGTGTTTGCATCGATCGGTAACCCACCACTCTTCAGGATTTGAATTAGCTCTCTATTTTTATTTATAGTGATCACTAGAGTGCCGTCTCTCAACATTTCTTCTTGTTGCGTACAATCTATCACAGATATCTCCTCGTTCAAATCACCCTTAATATTCTCTTCAACTGCTCCCGGGTTGAAGAAAGAGAAACTGACACAAATTGGTACATGCAACACCGAAAGTGGCACAGGCTGCCTTTCTTCCAACAGGTGCACTATAATTTCTTCTCCATTCACAGAGATATCTGGCTTACGGAAATGTTGAAGGGCTGTCATCACCCCTAAACAGGCGCTATCGATAAACCCACCGTCGTAGTTGAGAAAGTGAATATCTGCTCTAATCAGCCACACTTTGTTCCCTGCAACTATACACAACAGTTCCAAATCAAGAGCGTTGGATCTCCGAATAGCTTTTTCTATGAGACGTGATATTAACACTTCTTCGTCGGTGTTTTTCCCATTTTCAAAATGAGGCGATGCCATTGGTGATATTTCCGTGTTGATTGTGAACAAGCCTTCAAACGGTCTGTCGTCATACGGCTGCGAGATTTCCGCAGATACTCGAACAGCAACTTTAGTGAGCCCCCACTCGATCTCTACAAACCCATAATGGTCAGGTGCGAGGGTTATCTTTGGCTCTCTGGGTTGCAAGAGTGATCTTCCATCTGTTCTGATACCTAGCTTGAGAGATTCTCTAACAAAGTGTTCCTGGTTGGTGGAAATATCAATATCCCTGCCCATGGTACTCAACTACTTGAAATGATTACAATTCCTCCCTCAGTTACAGCACGTGGTGTAAGCAGTCTCTGTGGATGTTGACTGAGAAACAGGTTTGATTCTTCTCGATGGAGGCTTTTGAAAATTGTACACTCCTGCAGCTAGGGTACTGCTAACTACTCCGGCACCAGACTTTCGCCTCAGCACCAGTAAGTTGGATGGGGTAGTTTCAAGCCATTCATATCCCGAGAATGCCAGACTTGTATGAGTACAGGTCTACATTACCACCTGATGGAGTTATTTCGGGCTGCTATCTGCATTGCTGCCATACTGTGCGTCCTGGGCTGTTTTCGCACCCATAATACAACCAAATAAAAGCTCAAATGAAAGCAAAAGCTGTGAACATAGACCCTATTGCTTGTAGACAGAAGACTTTTCAAGAATCAACGTCTCAGTTCTAAAGCAAAGTGTCAACGAAGTTGCCTTTTTGCACCCTTTGAAAATGGTGCCGTTGGTGAAGTTCCTTTTATGCGGGCCCTAAACAGAGCGGTTTCGCATCTTTTCTCCACTTCAAATGCTCGCAAGCGAAACATCGCTCTCTTTAAACATTCACATTCATACACAAATCCCGCGCCACTTTTTTTATCTGCCTACATGTCGACTGTATTCGTAACTGGAGCCAATGGCTTCACTGCACAGCACATAATAGTGACTCTATTGCTGAATGGATACAAGGTGATTGGATCTGTGCGGAGCAAGGACAAGGGCGAAACACTAAAACGAAACTTGAATACCGATGCTTTTTCATATATTGTCGTCCCCGATCTAGGAGTGAGGGGAGCATTTGTAGCTGTTCTTACAGCACATCCAGAGATCGAATACTTCCTTCACACTGCTACACCGGTCAATTTCGGTCTGACTAATCCAGAGAAAGACTTGCTCATTCCCTCGGTGGAAGGTGTGAAGGATGTCTTGGCTACAGTCCACGAATATGGTACAAATATCAAAAAAGTGGTGTACACGTCATCTGTCGCTGCCGTCACCTTTTCCAACCAAGATAAAGACGAAATATATCAAGTTGTGAACGAGGAGAGCTGGAACCCAATCACTTGGGAACAGGCGCTGCAAAATCCCTTATACGGGTATAGAGGATCAAAAACGTTTGCAGAGAAGGCAGCATGGGAGTTCATTAGACATGAAAAACCTCTGTTTACCTTTTCAACCGTTGTGCCACCCTACGTCTTTGGTCCGCAAGCTTTCCCGTCGGAAGTCAAGGAAGTGCTAAATTCATCGAACGAACTCATCAGTGGGTTTTTAAAATCAGGGCCAGAGGAGCCCGTAGTAGAGTTTGGATGGTCTTTTATTGACGTGCGAGATGTGGCTAAGGCACATTTGATATCGTTACAGAACCATAGCCTTGATGGGAAGAGAGTGATTGTATCAAATGGGAGGTTTTCTACACAGCATATACTCGACATTATTCATAAAAAGTTCCCCCAAGTAGAAGGACAGATTCCAAAAGGAACACCGGGAGTTTACAAGAAATTTGGAGTCACCATTGACGATTCAAAATCAAGGAAATTGCTAGGATTGCAGTACATCAGCCTTGAACAAACAGTGACAGATGTGGTGCAGCAGATCATAGACGTGAGGTCAGCGGAATCAGAATAAACGAATACCACAGTCTCGTGAGAATGTGGAATATTGCACTTAGCGTAGGTTAACCCGTTCAACTTCTACTTCTAGAGAGTTTGTGGTAGGTTATAAAACCCCAGCACGTGACTTTCTATAAAAAATCCGGCACATTGTTTGCCAGACTAGCAAACACCTTTTTGGCGCGATTAAATCCGCCACTAATTGCCACAAAGGCTCATCTTCTTGTAACATCCCCGCCCGAATCATTATGCTCAAGAATACATCTTCCCTAGCAAGAGCGCAAACGAAAGTGATTACGATTGCCAATCGCACTGGTCTCAACACCGTTTCCCCGGTCAGGACTCTTTATCGCCCATTCTCCAGCAATGTTGGAGGAGGAATGCAGTCGCCGCCTGCTTTCTTTCAGAAAGAGAGACTCCCAGCTAACACTGTCATTCGGTTCGTACCACAGCAAACCGCATGGATAGTGGAAAGAATGGGTAAGTTTCATAGAATACTCCCACCAGGGGTTGCTTTTCTCATTCCCGTTCTCGATAAAATTACCTATGTCCAGTCTCTCAAAGAGAATGCGGTCGAGATCCCTTCTCAGAATGCAATTACTGCCGATAACGTATCTTTGGAGTTGGACGGTATTCTCTATATCAGGGTGATAGATCCATACAAGGCTTCGTATGGAGTACAGGATTTCCAATTCGCAATCAGCCAGTTAGCTCAGACGACGATGAGGTCTGAGATTGGTGCAATGAGCTTGGATGCTGTATTAAAAGAGAGACAGCAGCTTAACCAAAATATCAACCGTGCTATCAATGAGGCTGCACGTGAGCACTGGGGTGTCGAGTGCTTGAGATATGAAATCAGAGACATTCACCCTCCACAAAATGTCCTTGATGCAATGCACAGACAGGTTAGTGCTGAAAGATCCAAGAGAGCAGAAATTTTGGAGTCTGAAGGAACAAGACAGAGCAGAATTAATATTGCCGAAGGTGAGAAGCAATCGGTGATTTTACAGTCAGAGGCCCAAAAGCAGCAGCAGATAAATGCCGCAGAAGGTGAAGCTAAATCGATATTGTTGAAGGCAGAATCCACGGCCAAGGGCTTAACCAAAATCGCTCAAGCCATCAAGGAGACTCCAGGTGGTGACCAGGCAGTAGCGCTTCAAGTTGCACAGGAATATGTTAAAGAATTTGGTAAATTGGCTAAGGAATCAAACACAGTAGTGATCCCATCGAACTTAGGAGATATGGGAAACTGGATGGCCAGTGGAATGTCTATCTACCAAAACTTGAATAAGAGCATTGGTAAGAAAGACAAACAAGAGTAAAGTAAATCATAAGGAAAGAAAAGTTCATGTTTATAGTATATAAAGTTTTCCTGTCACAGCCCATGGTCTAATAATAATTACATCTTTTGTATATACTAAGCTGTTGCCTTTTTGAAGAATCCATCTAGAGCCCCTTTCCCAACAGCCACTTTCTTTACTGTTTTTTTCCTTGGATCTACCTTCTTCTTTTGAGTTGTATTCTTTGCCTTCGTGGCTGAGGTTGAGTCAACCACCGCTTGCATGTTTTGCTCAACCATGGCTAAGTCTTTCTTTCTTTGTTCCATTTCCTTCAAATATGATTCATACTTGGAAAAATCGTACTTTTGATAGCATAATAAGAAGTCTTTTGTAACTTGAGGGAGACAATATGAACCTAGTATTAAATCAATAGCGTGTTTTTCGATTGCCAGTTTGAGCACATCCTCAGGAATTGCGGTTTCAATCTGTGACTCGTAGAGTTTAGTCTTTATGTATTGAATGATTTGTAATGCTGCAGTTGAGCTAGAAGAAACTTCTGTTGCTTGCTTCAAAAAATATGCTACTAAACTGGAGACTTTGGATTCTAACCATGCAAACGCAATGGTTTGTGAGTATTTGTAGAAAGTTTCATCATTCTCAACTATCGTTTCACATATATGGGGCAATACATCCACATACAGTGACTCCTTGATCATATGCACCCATGCATCATCGCCATATATCCCCGAAATTGAGTCAAGAAAATCTTCTGCTGTCAAAAATCGTTTCGTGAGAGAGCTATTGGAGTGGAGAATAGATATGATGAGGTAAGCTAGGTTGAACTTCGAGCTCACTATTAGATTGGGTGATTGGAGCACATATCCAGACGTTGAGCTAGAGCCCACTGATGGTTCAAGAATCCATGATTTAACTGCACCATCTGTAGTCTTTGGAAGTGTTATGTTCTTGGAGGAATGTTGGTTGGATCCAACAATCTCTCGGATCTCGTAGAAGTGTTGTTTAGAACCATCGTGGGTGCCGATTAAGAAAGTACTTTTTTGACTTAAATTTGTCAGATTCGGGAGTGAAACAATCTCAAAGTGTTTGAACTCGTCCGGTAGCACTATAAGTTGTGATTGGTTATCAATAAGCATAGTGAATTGATAATCTATATATAATGTGAATGTGTTACAGAGATATACCCATAAAGAAAGAACGCGTCTAAAATGCGCCTGAAAAAAAAAAATAAATATAACGTATCCAGTAGTTGCAGCCATACATAAAACCAATTGTAACTGCTATCATGACTGCACATTCGTCCAATCTATAATCCCACCCAACTATTCACTAAGTCTTTGACGCTGGTAACTGCCGATATTATAATCATTATTGTTCCAAAAACACTGAATGACAAAGAGCTCATCAGAGCTGCTCTCGGATCCAAGTTCAACAAGTGAGCGGTCGCAATTGCTCCACAATTGACACCCAAAGTGACCCCCCTAGTAAGATAGTCATCCTTGCGAACTCGAAGTAATTTGAATAGTGGACCGCCCACGATAATACCAAGAATCCCACTAAATATTGTGCAACATGCCGTCAACGACACAGAGCCTCCCAATGCAGTTATTAATGGGGTACCGAGTGCCAACGTGACAGACCTGCCAATGAAACCAATCGACCTTGTCGATGCAATTCCGATATGGTAACAGAAAAGGGGGTAGCAAAAATACGTCAATGCAGTGGAAACAAATAACGTGGGCATAAGAACCCAAAAATTCTTGACAAAATCGTGTCTATGAGTGAACATTGGTAACAGAAGGGACACAATAGAGATATCCATTATAGACGATAAAACATCACCACATCCTGGCCATTTAGGAGTGGCTGTCTTGTTTTCAGCTAAGCTCTCTATTCCAACAAGCTCCCCATTTTCTGCCATAACTTTACCGTTAAAGAGATTCAAGTAGTTTTTACCCGTTTTGTAGTACCTTAAATCAAGTAGGAACCCCTTGGGTTCTCCGTGGTGGTATATGAGAGATCCAATAAAAAGCACAAATAAGATTATGCCAGTCAGGGTCAAGATTGGATGTGCCACAATCTTCAACTTCGGCACCTTTTGTGGGATGAGAAGTGCCATGTAGTAAGCTAGGACGGTCACACCCAAGTGGTAAGGTAAGAATGTATGAATCGATGAAATGTAGTAAAAGGGAAGTGATACACAGAATAATAGCGAATATAGGATCCAATCAATATAGTTTGTGACGAAAATAGTCACCTTTTTAGAGTTGGGATCTAAGCTTTCCCCCTTCCTAGCAATCTCGCTTCTGACTGGATATACGCTCTTGTCATCATTACTATCACGCCTAATTGAATGGGCTGAGTCCGGTGGAGTGGTTCCTGTACTTGATACAGAGGACAGTGTAAGATTAGTCCAACTATCCCTCAAGTACGCATGCTGGGGCTCCGCTATAGGTTCATGGAAAATAGGCTGACTTTTACTTTCAACTACCAGATCTACGCTGGATTTAGCGCTTGCAAGGTCAATTGTGGTTATGTCGTCTCTCATGGTGCTGAAAACACCTCCTCCTTGTCTTACTGGAGGAAGCTCCACCGAGTAGATACTTGTAGTTTCGTTCGCTTCTTCATATCCTTCCCCCTTTTCTTCGTCTTTCTTGGATATGGTCAGGGCAAATTCCTGCTTACGAACCCCAATATGGTGCAATATCCACTGGAACGCTGTAATCATGTAAACATCGATACAGAATAAGAGCAAGAATCCCACCACAAACACACCGGCAATTTTCAAGCACTCAATGAAAGTTATTGCCTCTGAGAGAGGTAATATTATGAAAGAGGGAATGAAACACACATTGATCCATTTCAACGTAAAATTCATCGACGGTTTGACTAGTCTTAAATAGTGATTCAATATCCAAGAACTGGTAGATGATGTTCTCAGTCTCCAGGTGTTTTGTTTCCTGGTTCCATCTTCCTCAAAATCACTCTTGTTCTTCAAATCTGCTCCAAAATTGAGCAAGCAAAGCCAAACCAAGTTGATCAACATACCCAAGACAGAGCAGGGGAAATTTATTTTGATCACCTTGGTCAATAAGACATTCAAGCCATATAGAATGCAAAAAATAACCATAAGTCCTCCTGGGATTACGATGTACGAGTGGAATATGTGATCCTTGGAAAAGAAGAGTCCATAAGCTATCCCTCTTGTGAGTTGCTTCAAACTCAACGAATTCCAGAACCCATTATTATCGCTTATCTCATTTGGTGCCTTCACCGTTTGGTGTACGGATATTTGCGGCAATATGGCTTTTTCTGTTTGAGAAGACGACATACTAACCCCGCTAGTCAGTCGAAGGGTATTGAGTTGAATTCGGTATGTGTGAATGTTCAGTGTTCAAAGCAAATCAATGTATCAGATGTTTGTTACTGGAGCTTATTTTGCTGAAAGCCCCGGAGTATCGGAAAAGCTGGGGAACGGAGTCAAATCCGCTGAAAAACGTGAGGCTGTGTGACCGATATATACATAGAGTTTCACCTGCATATTCCACACAAACCAATAGACAAGATGAACTACCAGTAAGGCTGACTGGTAAGGTGTTCATTCTGTCCCTTACACTTCTACTATGCCCAGAAGAAACAATTGCATGTGCTTATACTTCTTCGAAAAGAACTTGTATTTTTATTCTATGAATTGTAATGCTCGGGTCAGGCCAAAAAAATAAAGCCTAACGTTGTGTAATCTTGCGGTTCTCCTTCTCCTTCACTCCTAGTCCTTGATGTTACTCACTTCTCAGAAGCCTCGATGGCAGACTTGTGCTCCTCTTTCGCGTACCTCAATCCACAGTATCCACAGGTGGCAGGCTTTGGTTGGTCCAAGTTGATGAAAACCTTGGGATGTCCTTGCAAAGTGTTACCTCTGTTACCATCACATACGGCGATATTTCCATGTGCTAAGTACTTGATTGGTTCCTTTGCAATCAAGTCTATAGCAGCATATGGTCTTGGTTGTAAGCTCAAGTCCTTTTGTACAAACCTGTGTGGGTGACGGGAAATAACATTGGCTCTGCTCTCTTGGTTTGTAGACCAAGTGGCTTCTCTGTTAGGGGCCTGGTTGGCAACAGGGTTTGCCTCTAATTCAGCCTTGGACAATCCAGTCGAAGTGGACGTAGTAGTAGTAGATTGAGCACGCATAAACTGGGTAGCGAGTACCAGTCTTCTGGTGAGTATCCTGACTGTGGGAGTCATCATAGTGTCTTTTAGTTCGATGTAGGGGGGTGGTAAACTGATGAGGTGAAGTGTCCAGTGCTCTATGTATGCTTATATTTTTTTGGTTGAGTATTGTGAAAGTTTCATTGGATCGCAGAATCGGTGTGTGCACTACTTATATAGACTAAAGTATATAGCAATAGGATCGATCGCTCACACACTAGTAGGCAGGAGCTGAGAACCATCTCTTTAGATCGCTAAACTAGTATATCACCTCCCCTAGATACTGTTTCATAAGGTTTAGGATTGTTTAGTTTCTGATTTGGCGAAAATGAATATATCTCGCCACAAAAAAATTTGGCTGCGAATTTACAACTGTATAAAAATCAACGCAAATATAGAATTAAACAAAATTATGGCATAAAAGCAAGTTCGTATCAATAGGACAAGCACATAGTTCTTGCGTGAGTTGAATGACTGTTGGCCACAGAACTCACATGTATCCTATAAGTATCCCTCCATTTTAATCCATACGGATTATTACTATTGCAGGAGAAAAACTACTAATATATTAATTTAAACACGCAATTTATGCAACAAAAAGTGATCAAAAAGCTCTGCCAGGGCGAACAAAGCGCCAACTCACCTTTTTGATTTCGTTTCGTTTCTCTTTCATTCTTCCTTCTTTCCTTCCCCTCACTCTTTGGTTATCTTCTCCACCACTCATTGAAATTTGTCTTCTTTCATTTCAGGTTGTAAAAAAAGTCTTTTCTTATTCTCCTTACAAGACAACACACTTCTTCTTCTTCTCCTTCTTTTCCTTGGTTCTCAAAGAGGCTCTGGTTGCGGCTTCGAAGACTTCTCTAACACCTTGGCCAGTTCTGGCAGAACACTCCAAGTAGTTCGAAGCACCAATCTTTTGAGCAACGGCCTGTCCATCAGAAGAAGACACTGGTTGTTGTTGTTGTTGTCTTAACTGTTCAATAGTGTGTGAGTCATTTCTTAAATCAGCCTTGCATCCTACCAAAATGATTGGAACACCCTGGCAGAAATGTAAAACTTCAGAGATCCACTTTTCTTGCACGTTGTCGAGGGAGTCTGGGGAGTCGACTGAGAAACAAATCAAAATCACGTTGGAGTCTGGGTACGACAATGGTCTTAATCTATCGTAATCTTCTTGACCAGCCGTATCCCAAAGTGCCAATTCGACTTTTCTGCCGTCCACTTCAACGTCAGCAACATAGTTCTCAAACACAGTTGGGACGTAAACTTCTGGGAAAGTACCTTTTGAAAAGACAATCAACAAACAAGTTTTACCACATGCACCATCACCGACAATGACTAACTTTCTACGGATTTCAGCTGGAGGTGGGACCATTATGATGTATGTGTGTTGTTATTTATGGGTTGTTCTTGCTGGTTTATGCTTTTGTACAAATGGGGTCTTTGGTTTAGGTTGTGAATATATCCAGACTATCGTTAGTGGAAAGCCTATTCGTTAGTATGTTAATTAGGAATGTGCTTATTCCTTTCTAATGAGAATAAAAAAAGAGACGTGTAGGCTTGTGAAGGGGTGTATTTTTTTTTTCCTTTGATTTCGTCTCGTAGTATCTCAAAATTTTCTTCCTTTTTATTTTTTTGGCCACTTTTGCACTTTCCGATTTGTTTAGGTGTGTTCGTTTTGTGTTTGTTTGCGGTTTTGAATAAAACAGGAGAAAATTCTGAAGTGCGTAACGTTAGACGATAAGGCTTGAAAATTCTGTGAGCAGTGGTGACCGCGCACGGAAAATATTGCGACTTCCTGTCACTATTCCCTCTGATTTTCGGGTGTACAAAAAAGCAGGGGGACCCTAAAATAGCGCGCTAACAGCACCTAGCAAACAAAAAAAAAAATCGAAACGCGAGCTGTCATGAGCTAGCTTGTGACTAAACCTGACTAAGGAAGCGGGTGGGAATGAGAAGTGTGTGTGTGAAAGCTATCGATTTCATCCACAGGACAGCTGGATTACTAGAGAAGTGCCTTGAATAAAGCTTGTACTTCTTGACAGATTTCTCTATGGTTGCCAGCTGCTTCTTTGTTCCTTGTTTCATCCTCTATTTATTTTCTACTAAGTGAAGTCGAGACATTGTTTTTTTTTTTTGTTTTTTTTTTTTTTTTCAGGAGTTTGAGCTTTTTGTGGTCTCGCTTGATCTAAAGGGGGGAGGGGGGGTCAAGCACACACAATTGCTCTGGCTAACTACTGTTCACACTCGAAGACCTCTGTACTTAAACAACGCCAATGCAGATATTGGTGTGAACAGGATGCTCTGTATGACTTTCACATGAATTGACCCCATGGCTATCACAAGAGCCTCTGCATCCTCTTGTTTCACCCTGTATCACAATTACGCCCTCGCTCACACCGCTTGGTTCCTCTTTCCACTTCAATCACCAAAGTCCCTTGATTCTCCTTTTCAAATAGTACATACCTCTAGACTGCTAAACGTAAAATAAGAAAGATGATTCCTTGTTAAAGTAGTACGTATAGACGATATAAAGAAGAGTGGAAGCCGAAATAATGTTAGGAAAAAAAAGACCCACTTATACCTGTACGGTAGCTGCTCGGCTACCTGGTGTTTGCCCAGTGAATATCGTGTACAGGAGCACAAATAGCTGGCAGAAAAATTCTGGCGCCGTGAATGCTGCAGGACATCGGCAATGGTAAGGAGGCTGTGGGTGCGAAATCAAGACATGATCAAAACAGAAGTATCTATGCAAGCTGCGTTTTATTCGGCGAATAGGTGCAAATAGTGATAAATACGAGTGTTGAAGTAATCGCTCGGAGCCATGAGCCTCTCTACTTTGCGGCAGGGCGTGTCACGCGATGAACCGAGAAAGGGAGGAGGCTTCTGCAGAGCGGTCCAAAAATGGAACTGTATTCTATTCTTGGCTCTCGGTCCACATAAAGTTAGAGATACGGCATTCAGGGACCACACAAAAAAAGTACACACGGATCATGAATGATTGCATTAACTCATATCTATTAACTCTTTCAACTTTTTATCAACACTCCTTACGAGAGTGAGCTTAAAATTTAGGAAGATGAAAAAAAAAAGGTAATATGGAAAAAAAAAAAAAACTATTGTGATTCGTAAAAGACTCAAGTTGGCTGCAATTACAAACCAGTTTTGCTTCCATTGGGTATTGGAATTAATTGCTTTTTATGTCGACTACTTCTTCGCCTACATCGGCTGTATTGTCTGCTCCTGTCTCGTTATCAACATCAGAATGTTCGCTGGTCTCGCCTAGAGCACTTTCGTCTTCGAGGCTATTGTCCTCTCCCTCCTTTTTCACCTTTCTGGATGGTAAAACCTCGTCAAATGCCTTTTTCCAGTCCTTCCCAGTCTCATACCATTTGCACAACAATTCGTAAACGTGAGAGGTGGCTAATACTTGTCTCCCATTCAAGGCTATGTATTTGTCTATGGGCAATTTTCCGACCCGTAACCCCAATTCCTTGGCCTTGTTCACACAGAGGTTTTTGTGTCTGTTCTTGTCGACGATACCACCGATAATGTAAGTGTATCCATCTTCGAGTTCTTCTATTACTTCGTCGGTGTCTGCTGTCAAGTAGATGAATTTGTCGCGTGATTCGGACGGAATCAAGTCTTCCAACTTTTCGTTTTCCTGGATATCTATTTTCTGCCAGAGCTTGTACTGCGAAACTGCAGTATCGAATCTCTTCTTTAAGCTTTTGTTGAAGGACAGTATAGTTAATGGTATTTCGTATTTACAATGCCTTTTAGCTGAATATGATCTTGTGATCTGGTTTGACATTGACACAATCTCCTTATTGCTCATTAGATGGTCAAACTCACAATCCATAATCACCTTGATGTTGGTTGCAATTTGTTTGGAAGGCATCAGTTTCTTCTTCACCAGATGATAGTGACCCTCGGTATTGATTACTCCTCCATTTCGAATTGCTTCTCTTTGGCGAACTTTTGCCGCTCTTCTCTTTTCTCGTTTGAATTGTCTATATTCTTCTTTGGACTCTTCCCATTTCTTTTGCTTTTGGAGCTTCTTCCACTGGTTTTTTGACATACCCTCAGGGATATTCGGTTTTACATGTTCCTGATGAGTGGGGTCGACATCTTTTTCCAATTTTTGTCTCTTTGTATCTTGATTATCTGGAACTTCTTGAGCTTCTGCCTGTGTTGTCATTTGTGAGTAGGGTATGGGTACCAGACTCATCGCCATAGTCACAGGAAATTTTTCTGAGCAGGTTTATATGGTTTGTTTGTATGCAGGGATGGGCTGCAAAAATATGGAGATGTAAAACGTTACACATAAGTCTACATTTATTGTCAAGAAAAAAAAGCGTCCTAATAATGTTGCTCATATGTAATTTCAAATACAACCTATGAAAAAAAGACACCTGGTTAAAACTCAAATGGATTGTTAAAGATATCGAATGCTATCTCGTTATCGAAAATAAGTTGCGACTGAGGTGTTGCATGTATTCCATTCGAATTCCCGTTGGCATATGGTGTTGCAGTTGCATGTGGCTGCTGTGTGAATTCTCCTACTTGTGAATCCTGGAATGAATATGAATGGTTTACAGGCACATTGGGCTGGGGGTTTGGTACAGCATTCAGACCTGAGGCATATTCTCCATTCGCCGCCAGTGCTGTACCTAGCATTCCATCTTGTTGGTTTGTGTTGTACCTCATCGTGAGCATCAGCACCCACATCAGATCAATATCCTCCTGTGGGGTAGCAGAATTCGGAAGAAACATCTGCTGATTGGTGAGTGCAGTGGAATAGTTTCCTGGCCCAGATGTACCTGCTTCAGTATTACTGTTGATATAAGTGTGCGCTCCAGTCACCGAGGAAGTTGAAGAAGAATAGATACCAATATCCATGTCAGTGAAATTTCCGCCATTGAAATTTACTCCTATATTTGCTGCAACTCCAACCGGTGGAGATCCCGCTGTAGACGACACATCGCTACTCAAAATGTGTATATCTTGTGGAGTTTTCAGCAAATCTTCGAAGTTGATAATCTGCTCCAATGTTAAGACTGTCTTTTTCGCAATCTTATTCAACTCATCCAACTGAACCATCGAGTATTGAAACAGCATGATTTTTTTAACATGCTTCGGTAAAGTCAGATAAAATTTCTTTGACGTTATGATGTGGATTAGCGAGGAGTGTGCCTTCGTTACCCTCCAGGAGTAATAATATTTTTGGGATAACTTGGCAAAAGTTTTTGTGAAAAGTTCCCCACATTTAGCAAAGGCTCTGTATAAGCCCTGTAACCTGTTAAAATACGCATAATAGGTACTATCGTTGATAAGTTTCAGCTTGTGATCTGGTGCAGATTCCATGTTGTAGACCAAATATCCTACCCGCACTCCAGCACAAATGTTCACTTGATTGGCCTTGTGCATTGCCAACTGTAAAGTAGGATTCAAGCAAAGAGCATCTTTGCTATGCTTACCACATAAAACATCAAATGCCAATGGGAGTATGTAATACAACGAAATACAGCACATTTTCTTCAAGTAATAAAAGGAAAGATCATGGTTGAGTTTATCTTCATAGTAAAGATAAATATGGTACATCAAAGATATCAATGACGATTTTATGGATAACAAGATCTTCACTCTCATCGCCGAGTATGTCCGTTTCATCAAATCAGTCAGCATGCTATAGTATGGACCCTCTAGAGTATGCTCCGACGAAGTCTCTTTTTCAATGACACTAATAGCATCTGCTAGATCCACTAATTTAGTTTTTCCGCGTACATCTGACACCATATCAACAAGCCTACGCAAGCTTTCAGTCCTGGAAACAAACCATTTGAAGATTTGAATTACTGCGAACTCCATATCGAGCTTTGAAGCATTGGCATTACCCTCTTTAAAGTAAGGGGGTTTGGTATCGAAATACTTCTCCATAATGGAATAGTGATTTCCAATGCTCAAGCATGTTACCAAATCTTCTCGAACCAAAAAATACCACATCTTCCTTGTCAACAGGTTTTGCTTGGCGTCTTTGAATACGTCACTAAAATTGTCTGGTTCCCTATTCAATCCCAAATTGTATGCGGATTGTATCAACATACCATTCAGAACCCTCGAATCTCCACCATCATGCCCATCACCTTCTTCCGGGGCAAATGTATTGTATAGCCTAATAAAGATGTATCCTTGGAATACAGTCAAGTTTGTTTTCCGTGAAAATTCAAACTGGTTTAAACATGTTCTGGCAAGGTCAACCAACGATAAATTGATTGGGTGACTCATAAGGAAGCGCAAGTCTTCAGCTTCAGGTTCTAACGAATCAGCATCAGGTTCGTTCATAATCATCTCGTTAATTGCCAATTTGTTGTTAAAGACAGAGCAGTAAGAGAGTCTCATCAAGATCAATAGTATACTCACATTTGCCAAATCCAATTTGTTTTCAATTTTGACTTCATTGATAGGCTCATCCTCGTAACTTTGCGGCCCAATGATTTTAGAAATTTTGGTTTTGAAATCTTCTTCATCTAGAAAGGGCATGAATGCAAACAAATGAGTAAAGAACCGGTCAATAAGTTTCCAAATGACTTTTTTATTAGGCATGGCCTCTTGGATTTGATTTACAATCTGAAGTTCTTTATTCACCTTTCCCAGGAAAAGACTCTTATTCAAGGCTTTTATACAGGTGTAAACCTTCGGGCGTGAGTTTGATGGAGTTATCTCCTTCTCTGCTATGGTGGTATTTGTACCGTTTCCTGGAGCTTTGGCTAACGGATTAGTGGTTTCATTCGTTGGTTCGATTTTTCCAAGTTCACTTAAAGGCGCTACTTCATCGTAACCATCAATTTCCAAAGCTCGTTTCTGGAAGGCCACATCTGGATTCGTCAGATTTCCATCAGCGTTCAAATCTTTTATGTTTTCGGTGGTTACATCCAGTGAGCTGTTGTCTATGCAAGGCATTCCAACTTTATGAGATTTGATTGCATGTTGCCACAATGCAAGCACCCATGGATCCTTTTTCAAAAATACAGACCACGACAATGGGCCATTGTTTACTCTTCGAGTGGGTTCCTTCAAGTGGAATGGATTATAATCATCATAAAAGTTAATACATTCATCAGGATCGGCAACTGGATTATTTGCAATAGTTGGATCTTTTGAAGCATTTTCATCAAACGAAGTGCGAAAAAAGGTGGGGTCATTATCAGGAAAATCCAGAGGTTCTCCATTGGTGAACGTTTCATTCGGCGTATATTGCCTGTCCTTGTTTCCCTCCAGGACCGCCAGCGATCGGTGGGTGTAAGACGTTTCGACAGAAGATGGCCCACTGTTCCAGGAGGTACGCTTCAGGGTTGGGTCTGTAAAACCGACGGGGTTGTCCTTCGTGTTGGGGCTATTGGTACCCGAAGAGACAAGCCCACTGTCATTGCTCTCAATGCTACTGGTATAGGATTTCTTCTCAGAGGACTTGCGCTTTTTGTTTCCAAGCTGACGAGATCTCGGCTCGTAGCTACATTCGAAAGCACACTTCATTTTAATACAGGATAAGCAGGGCAAATTCCTGTCGCATTTGATCTTTCGTCTTTTGCAATTCAAACAAACCAAGGAGGGCTTGTTCCTCTTTTTTGGTCCTGGTGTCAGCTTAGCTGCATCATTTACTGTCGAGGTGGCTGTTTCACTTGGCTTGGTAGCCGTTCCCATATTTTCGTCTTTTGAACTGAAAGGGGCGGCAATATTAATACTAGACAATCCATTTGCGAGCGGAGCGGAGTATCCTCCTTCTGTAGCGTGCTGTGTCTCAATGTATGTCTCTGAGGAGCTCATCGTGTGTAGCGTGAGTTACCCTATTGCTTGTGTGGATAAAACTTAATAGCTCATATACGTGAAGGTCAAACAATAGTAATCATACGCAACTAAAGCTGAGTAACAAGATGAAATCTGAAAATCAAAAAGAAAAGGGCAAAAAAAAAAAAAAATTAAATTAATAAACAATGTGAAATGAAGCTAGTGTAGGCTAAATGGACAGAAATGAAACTAGAATAATCTGTGTTGGGCCAGAACTTCAGATCAATACTCCGCACAATACAAGGGATTGCAACAATGTCTGTACAGTAACGTAATATAACGATCAAGATAGATAGGTCAAGTCATTAAAAATAGAAATAAAGCGCCTCAGTCAGTAGCCGTTTCCTGGGGTACGTTTTGATGCATCGACGCCCTGCGCAAGGCTGGTACTAACTACACTTTGCGAGTCAAAGATGACGACAGCCTGAACGGGTAAGCCTGTACCTCGGGACATTTCGGCTGAAGTTTTGCCTAAGAGGCTTGGGATTGTTCACTCCAATTTGATGCATCTCCGTCGGAAATAAAAGTAAAAGCCGCAACTCTCACTTTCTTTTTCGATTGAAAGCCCCACCCTTTGTCACAATAGGGTCATAATCATCAATCACACTACGCTTTGCTATTAGCGCAAGATTGCATGCCGGGTATGCGATTACAGGTAGAAATTCTTGTGCTGTCTCTCTTCAACTTGAGCAAGAAGAGAGAAAAAAAATATAGTTAGATTACATGGCTGCAAGAAACCTTAGCGAGCAGAATAAATATCAACTGTATTTAATTTTCTCCCTTTGAAAACAACTGATCAAAGGGAAGGTCATTGAATATATCGAATTTTGCCATTTCGTCCAATTCAAACCCATATGGCGCTCCAGAATTCTCACCAGGGGCTACTGGGCCCAGTGGGCGGTTTGCATTGCCTGTTTGTGCCCAATTTAATGACGAAGTCATAGGGCTCTGGAAACCGTTTTCAGACCAGTTGGGTACGAAAGAGGATGGGGTCTGCGCAACTTGAGTTTCCATATTACCTTCATATTTCATTGAAATCATCTGGAACCACAACTGATCAATTTCAGAGTTGTTGATGAAATCCTGATCAAAGTCAGAGATATCGGCCAATCCATCCTTGCTCAACGATTGATTCCTGACTCTTTGATTACGCGAAGGTTCTGGTGGTCTAGTGTAGGGGCAGAAGTTGTTAACAATTTCATCAACGTTTTCAAACTTATCAACGGTTGGTTTAATTATACCGATGAACAAATCCACTTGTTCCTGGTTCATTGCGATCTTGCATAATCTGCCAGCCTTTGCATAATTATCTTCATAAAACTTCATAGAAGTGATGGACCGTAATAAATAAGTATGACTCTTGGTAATTCTCCAAGCATAATAGTATCTGTTACTAATCTTCGATATCGCCGATATCGAAATCTCAGCACACCGTTTGAGAAGTATTGATAATTGGAATGTACTGTCGAAAAACCTCGTATAAGCAGGATCATAAGTGTATCTCTTTTCGTGCTCTGGTTTTTGAACAAGATCATACAAGATGAAATTAATTCTGATAACGAGTGCCAAGTTGATATTGTTCGCTTTGTGAATGAACAGTTCCAAAGTCGGATTGATCATCATATCACAGATATACTCCTTATTACCTAAGAGATCGAAATAGTGAGGCATGATCTCCGTAGTTGACATAACTATCATCTTTTTGAGGTAGTAAATGCTCAAGTCAGTCAGTTTGTCCTCGTAATAGAGATAAAAATGGTAGTAAACTGACATGAAGAAGCCATTGAGCGACAAAAAGTACTTTATCCTAAAATTTCGACTGAAAACTTGTGCATGGGTATCAGAGGGTAAAGGATCGAAACATTCTGCGGTGTTTCCATGTAAAACCAACATATCTATCTCTGCCTTATTCAAGGCATTACAAACTTCAGAAACATTGCATCCGTCCCTAGCATTGAGCAACAATGACAAAACGTCGGTCAATTGATATGACGCTGTACACTTCTGATATGTTTCAGTAACCAGCTTATCCAATGCGACATCTTTCAAGTTAGCAGCATCATCTGCATGGTATGGGATCTTCACGTCATAATATTGCCTGTTGATACCAAGTGGATACCCAAAAGTAAAGCATTGATGTATATCCATCAAGCACAAAAAATGGAAGATTTTCCTGCCAAGATGATTAACTCTTTTCTCATTTAATACATCTGGAAAGTTGTCTGGCTCTCTATGTAATCCCAATCCGTACGCCATTTGAAGAAGCATCGCTCCAAACACTTGACAATCGTCCCCATCTGCACCATCGCCATCTTCAGGAGCGTATGTATGATAAATTCTCAAATAAACCCCCAATTGCAAAATGGTCAAGCTGGTCTTTCTATAAATTTGAAATTGATCTAGACAATATTGTGCAAGCTCAATAGTATCAACATTGATAGGGCGACTTAGTAAGAACTTATAGAACTGAGCCTTTGGAGACTGATCATTCGAAAAGAATTTTTCTTTGTTGACAGACAGCTTATTAGAGAAAAGAGAAAGATATGATAACCGAAGCATAACCAAAAGAATACCTAAGTGGGCTAAATCTAGTCTCTTTTCAACTTTCAAGTTTTGGATTCCGACATCTTCATAGCTCTGGGGACCAATAATAGCCTGGATGTTAGTTTTGAAACATTCCTCATCAACAAATGGCATAAAAGGATATAACCAAGTAAAGTACTTATCTATAAGCATCCATATGACTTTCCTCGTTGGAAGGGTCTTCAGAATTCGGTCGATAAGTTGTAATTCATTGCTTAATTTGGTGCTCTGGAAAGTGAGGCCAAGCTGTAACGTATTATCCTTCAATTCTCCATTACCTCGAGCTAATGCAGCCGCACTTGACGCATCCGCAGTATTGGCAATACCATTCTTTTCTGTTTGAGCTGCCTTCTTCTTTTTCAAAATTCGTTTATATGGTAAAACGTCTCCGAACCCATCCGTTTCCAAAGCACGTTTGTGGAAAGCCTTTTCCGTCCCAACCTCTTTACTTTCATTGGTTAGCACTTCTGCGTTTTCCTGTGAAATCTCTGAGCTCAGAGCGCCAAAAACTAGTGAAGCGCCGTTTTCTTTTTCATTTTCCTTCTTTTGAAGCATATACTCCCAAAGCAAACGCATCCCGTCATCCTTCTTCATCCATAACGACCAAGAAAAGGGTCCATAATTGATACGGCGGATAGGCTCTTTAGTGTGAACTGAAGTGTAATTTGCAAAAAGGTTGATTCTCTCCTCTGTGTCGGAAAAGGGGTTCCGTCCAAGCAACTGTTCCATGTTCGTAAGTTCTCCTAGCTCCTTTATTGTGTATCCAGGTTCCTCGAATTTCACTTTCCGCATTTCCTCTTGTTTAGTTAAAACATCTCTTATTGGTTGAGTAGGAGAATATTTATCCAGTGGACAAGTTGTCAGAGGAGCAGTTGATGAACGTGTCAGGATCTTGTCACTAGGAGTCAGCGCGCATGTTTCCAGCAGACGTTGTAGAGGGTTTGTCAGCGTCTCTGGTTGAGATGCTAATTGTGAACGAAGTGACATATACGATGAAGAAAACAGAGGGGGCACCTGTGGTGGAGCACTAGCTCCACTACCGCTACCGTTACCACTGCTGGTGGGGTAGGTGGCACCAGCTCCAACTTGACCCCGTACTTGATCTTGTTGCCATCTCAACGGAGGTAACTGGATATTAGAAGAATTTGATGACGGAGTATATGTGGAAGGATCATACGGCGATGGGTAAAAGGGGGTCGTTGCGCTCATAGATGTTGATGTTGGATGAGATGTGGAGAGGACACGAGTTGTTGAACCTTCCCCCTGGAAGTGAGCCGTGGACGGAGCCACTGGATGTGGAGGCGAACCCCTACCATTTGACATAGCAGACTGTACTGGCCCGTTCTGATTCTGGTAGGAAGGATAATATGAGGGATACGCGGATGGAGATCTAGGAGATGCCTGTGGAGGGTTATGCTGGCTCTCGCTGTTTATGGTTTGGACGGACGGAGATTTTTGTGTTTTCGTATGGAGAGTATCTTCAATTTGCTTCAATCTGTCCTTTAAGAATTCAAGTTCCGACTTGGAGATGGTTACAGTAGGGTCTGAAGAAACTTTGGGTTTCTTCGCTTGATGAGATGATTTGGATAAATGCTCACTAGGCTCCTTGTTAAATTTCATCACCGTAATTCCAATAGGGTTCTTGGCGCTCGCTAAGTACGGTTTATCCTCTTGACTAGATGCCAAATACTTTCCATCGACAGTATATGAACAAGAATCCGTAAGTTTGCCCTTGGAACATGGCCCGCATGGTGATCCCCTATCGCATTTGATCTTACGAGATTTGCAATTTGTACACACTAGACTTTGCCTCTTTCTTCGCTTTGTCGGATGTTGTTGTTGGGGATCATTTCCTTGGTTGGGATTATCGGGACGAGAAGCAGTCATACTGCTTAGATACGGTCAGAGTAAAGAAAGTGAAATGAAATGTCAGCTTTAGAAAAAGCGCATTAGGAAGAGGCTTTGAATGATATATTCGGCGTTAAGTATACAAGGTAACTCCGATACCAAATGGGGAAATGTAAAACCAGGGAAGACGCATAGATGCAAGTATAAGATGTGCAGGCAAAGCGAATAACACACGACAGGAATTGATATCGTGAAACAATTGCTCTCTGTACATGTATAAACACCAATGTGTGTATATAAACGACTGCTCATGTGTTAGGAGGTCACTAGTTTTTTTCAAAAAAAATTAATCAGAGTTCAAAAATGCTTAGATGTATTACTTTGTACGAGAAAAATGTAGTTCCAGAGAAAATGAGTCCTCTTTGAGATACTTCTGAAATACAAGAATGTATTATAGCATTATCTAGACTCATAAGTTTGAAATATTTGATTCAAAGGCAAATCGCTGAAGAAGTTGAAATGGGAAGTATCTTCAAAATTCAAGGTTTGCACATCGTTATCAATTTGGTTATTAAAGTTGAAAGAATTCATTCCTTTAGTGGGTCCCATTTGTGGATTGGTGTCGGTATTAATTGAGGTTTGAGATTGACCAAAGGAATTACCTCCCCGATTGCTTTCATATCCACTGCTACCTGAGCTTTTGGTGTGAATTGCTAAATCATACTTATTTCCTCCCGGATTGCTGTACATGGATGATTCCCTCGTATTGATGGAGACAGGGTCGACCTTCGAAGAGAGCATCTGCAACCACAAGTTATCGATTTCTGCAGAATTTTTGAATGACAAATCCTCAAATTCGCTGGCAATTACATTTGATTGCCCACGAATAAAAGAAGGCATTTCAGGAAGAGAAGCAAACCCTTCAAAAGATGGAATTGTAGATGCTGTGTTGGGATTCGCAGTAAGCGGTGGCGGTGGAGAAGTTGAGGTATAGAATGATGAAGATTTCCTTGCAACCCCACTACCATTGGCAAGACCAGAATTAGTAGTGGTGCCCGCTCTGAATTCACCACTTGCAACACCTGATATAGGGTATCCGTCATTATCTGACGATGAATGTGATACTGTCTCTTCATGAGTTCGTTTCTTGAAGATCAGTGAGCGCTCACTATTTCGACAATACTTCCTCACAATTTTTTCTGCAAGTTGCAAAGCTGGAGCATATAGTTGAATCAAATCTTCAGTTTGTTTCAAATCAAGCTGCATCTTGTAGCCAGTATCCAGCTTGTCCTTAGACGCTTGTGCATAAAAGTCTTCATTGGTAACTACTTTCAATAAAAAGGATTGACTTCTTGCAGCACCCCAGGCGTAATAGTATTTTCCGCTGAGATCCGAAAGTGATGTTATGCAAATTCTTGCACACTTTTCCATATCCTCAGCAATCTTCATACTTCTTAAGAAAAAGAGTCTATAGTCTGGATCCATCTTCAATTTCTGCTCATGGTTTGGGTTGGATTTCAATTCAAAAATGACAAAGTTGATCCTAACAATAGCTGCGATATTGAGTTCACTGGTTCGATGTATTGTTTGAAGAATATGAGGATTTAACATAATATCCGCTCCGTCACCGAAAAAGTCATAGATTCCCGAAATCAAAGGGAATATGTAAGGGAGGATATCACCAATGGACACAGCAAGCATTTTCTTAAGGTAGTAAAATGCGAGCACATTTTCACCCTTTTCCTCATAATACAAGAAAAAAATGTAGAAAACCGAAAGATAGAATGACTTCATTGAAAGGGCTATTTTCAACTTCATTACTCGAGGCATTTGGGTTCTTTGCGGATTATTCTCTTCCAAAGGTTTTAAATAATCTCCGACTTTTCCAAACTGTTTCAAAGTTCCAATTTCTAAAAAGTTCAAGTGCTTTGTGAATTCAGAGACTTTAATTTTCCCCTTGACATTCAAAGCTAGGTGTAGGATATATTTCATAGGTCCGTGAAGTAACCCACCACATGTTGATGAGAAATCGAGCACAATCTTCTCTAAATCGGAATCAATTAAGTTTTCGTTAATTCCAGGTTTTAAAAAGGGGGTCTTGGTATCGTAGTAGTCAATGTTTGTGCTTAAAGGAGTTCCAAAACTGTACCCTTGAACGAAATCAAGAACCACAAGTTGATGCCAGAGCTTCCTTCCTAACAGCTTTGTACGTTCGTCAAATACCAGACACTCCCCATCATCAAATTCTCTGTTCAATCCTATTGAGTACGCCATTTGTACAAGCATTCCATGGAACACTTGTGAGTCCCCTCCATCTGCCCCGTCACCTTCCTCCGGAGCACACATATTATAAACTCGTAAGAAAAATGTGCACTGGAATATTGTGAAGTTGAATTTTCTCATTATCTGAAACTGATTGACACAAGCCTTCGCAGCATCAATCACATTAGTATCCACAGCATTGGCGAGAAGATACTCAAGAGTTTCTGCGAGTGCCGGGTCCTTTCTGTATTTGGAATGTTCAGACGTGATTGATAAATAAGCCAATCGTATCACAACCAAAAGTATCCCCAAATGGGCAAAGTCCATTCTTTTATCCACCCTCAACTTGGCAATCTTACGGTCATTGTAATCTTCTGCGCCCAAAATGCGAGTCATTTCACCTCTGAATTCCCTTTCATCGACGAACGGAGCATAAGGATATACAAAGGAAAAAAACCTTTTGATCAAAGTCCAAATCGCCCGTTGCTTGGGAAGTATAGATTCGATTTTAGCGACAAGTTTAAGTTCGCTATCGACAGTGCCTCCAGTTGATACTGCCAGTATGATTGTTGTGTCAGATGCCTTTAGTTGTGGTTTTCGCACAAGCACAGGGCCACGTTTATTGGTTTGTGCTACATCTGAAGTGGCGTTTGGGGCAGATAAGGAAGAAGAGGAAGAAACGTCTGCGGTGCTGTTCCTGTTATTGAAGCTGGTTGACGTAGAAGCTTTTATTGATCCCAGAAATGGTAAGAGATCCACCCCGCCTTCACTGTCCAATTGTCGTTTTTCAAGGTTCATATCGTCGTCATACCTTGTACTTCGTTGTTGGACTCTTTGGGAGTTTTCCTTTTGCTTTTTGGTATATTTCTTTAATAAAAGTAATGTTTTATCTTTCCTCAGAATGGACGCCCAAGCAAATGGCCCATAGTTTGTTCTCCCTCTTGAAACTCCGTCTTCGGTAATAGACGAGTGGTTTTGATGGAAATTGATTTCATCATCTGCTGACGAGTATGGATTTACCCCGATCATATTAACCACCGATAAGAGCGATTCGCAACAATTTGGATCTGAATCTTGTTCAGCGTGGGAATCTGGATTTTTGGGGTCCCCAAATGTATTTAAGTCTGAAGTGCTATACTCAAACCCGCTTGTCATAACTGTATAACCCAGAATGGGGATCGAGCTGGATGATAAGATTCGTAACATTTCATGGACTGGATTCTGCGGATCTCTCACTTTGGTGTCGTAAACATATTGGTTAAGGAAGACTTTGGAGCTGTCTTTGTCCACACGTATTTGCGTTTCCCTATACTTGGCGCTGAACAAATCTTCGGAATTTGGATCAATAGGGGTATATGTATACTTGAAGTGCAGCACTGTCGATGAGGGAGATGAAACACTCAGTTCCAAGGACATCCTCGAAGAGGCTACAGACGACGCTTCGTCCCCAGAGTTGGAGTTATTCAACTTCATCTCAACGTTATGCAATCTCTCCCTTAACGCTGATAGTTCAGAGGCACTAACCAAAATCATACGGTCTATTACTGCAGAGCTCTGTCGTTCCATTGCTTGTTGGTGACCGGTATTGCTGTATTCCACCTTCATCACCATCTCATTCTTGTTCAATATCCGACTGGGGCCATAAACACATTTATGTGGGTAGTTGTTTTTCACACACGATGTACATGGCTTACCCTTGTCACATTTGACCTTTCTCCGTTTACAGGGTTCGCAGACAAGACTGAGTCTGTTTCTGCGTCTAATTGGTGGCTCGTCCATTCTTTAAGGGTCAAAGGGTTATTTGATCGAAGACATGAATGTGAAAGAGAAAAAGAATTGGCAACAATATTTGTAAACAAATAGAGGAAAAATAAAACTATAGGTCCAAATAGATACTTGTAACTTTTATGCAAATTTCTTGGTTGAACGGCTTTCGTTTGTCATTCATACTTTAACCTGCTAGAAAAGTCCCCACTGATATCGGGATTTAAATTTCGGAGGTAAGAGTGATTTTGTGTAATGTGTCGGAAGTGGCGCATGTGTATGCAATGGAATAATGCAGAAATCATTTATTATCACTGAAGACAGTGACCCAATTTACTTTCTTGAGAAACACACAGCCGAATAGTTTAAAGTCTGAGAGCGTTAGCTAATGGAATGTGCTAGGCAATTGTTAGAGTGCCTAAATTTCAATTTTATTTTTTTTTTTTAGTTCTATCTAAAATGTTTCTTCTATGTGGCGCCATAGGACACCAGATCATCATCCACTAAAGCCTGTTCGTTTGCGTAGGTATTGTTTGACTCATTTTCGTTGTACAAGAAGAACTGTACAAAGATGGTAAAGTCGAGAGCCAAAGTTCCAAAACTACCAGCCAACCACGACGAGTTCACCCAAAGGTAGTACCAGCTCATATCGATGGCCAAGATGGAAATGACATACGTCAAGTTCCCCAAGCATGCGAAAAGGAAAAACATAAACGAAATACCGTCGCATGATTTACGTTTGTAGTTCAAGAGAATTTGGGGAATTCTGGAGCCAAGGTATAAGATGGCACATAACCAGCCAAAAAATTGTGCCAATCTATCGTAGACGAGCTCAGGCTCGTCGTCAGAATGGCCAGGATGCTTGTGGTGGTTTTTGGCTTGCTTCACGTAGGAAATGTACCAGCCTGCTAACCCGGCAGAAATCACTAGCACCACCATAAGTAATTGGATGCAGGCACTTTTCAAGGATGACATGGAACTTTTAGAGGATGAATTAGTGGAAGACGAGCTAGAAGTGTCCTCTCTGATGGCAGAGTCTCTAGATAAAACCGATTCCAACACGTCTTCACTTATGGGGTTGGCAGGAGACAAGTGAATGTAGTCTGCTGGCTTTCCGTGTCCGTAAACCAAGCATTGCCATAACAAAACAATATCTGCGAGTGTATAGTATATGGCCAATATGATCATTGTGGGTAATACACCTTGTAACACAGAGCCTAGAACATTGAACACATCGCCTGCCAACCAAAGGATAATAAACAGTAACGATAAACCTTCGGACGATTTTCTACGAAAGTTTTCATAGATTTGTGGAGCAAATACAATAATCCAGCATGCTATTGAAATGGAGCCAGTTATTCCAGAGACGGCTTGAGCATCTATTATGATTGGAGGTGGTGGGACCATACTTATGCAATTATATCTTATCTGTGTTGGCTGTCTTCGAACTGTTGCTGTGAAAAAAAAAAATTAAAAATAAGAGTCACTTGAAGTTCTCCAGAAACCTTCGATGAGTTGGGGACTGCATAAAAGCGTGGAGAAAAGAAACGATATGTCTAACCTGGGGCAACTCCTACGGCCCTAGGATCATCGCCCTTTTAGTGTAAGCATTCACATTCTGTTGATTATTGACCTCATGTGTATTTCATATGTCATAAAGCACTAAGGTCCTCATCTCGTGTTCGATATATTTTCTCCACTGTGGAACTCATCCAGTCACCTGTAATGGTGCACATATCGTCACGTGAATTATCATCGTAAAAGGTATTTTGGCCAAAGGTAACTCTAGGACGATCAAAAATACCTTAAGCACGTAGATATTGACATCATTGAGGTCCTGCCACGGTCCTTTTTTACTGCTTGGGTGTTGCTGAAATTGAAGTGTCACCAATGTAGCATCTCTTTGGGGCGTACTAGTGTGGATTCAATGGAACAAATGTCAATGCGGCTATTGTAGACATATATGATACCCCAATACATAAGAAAGGCGTCGTTTTAGTCCCTAAGCTCTCCAATTTTTGAGCATACTGGCAGATCGTCCACACTTGACTGATACCGATAGAACTATTTCTTCTCATATCTCGTAATCTGATAGTATAACCGTTTGACTTCATCATTCAGACGTACACGCATTGAAGATCATGAAATGGGGTACTAATCCCTGGTGCTTTTCCTGTTCCTGTTCACGTCCCCTCTCACTCATCCCATGATCAAACGAAAGACCTCCCACGAACCTATGGAGATCTTCATCACCCCACGCTCAGGACTTTGAGAGCACTTCACAATCACTCAACAGGAACAATTGAAAGCTCTAGCTAAAGAGTCATCATAACAAAGTCTCAGCCCTAGCATGGCAGCCTGAGTGACCTAGAATATGATAGTAGCTCTATCTACCTCTTTTCTCCAAGCACTTATTGATATGCAGCGCGAATCTTCCTCCTGCTATCTTTCTCCCACAGTTATCGCACTGGAAATACCTCGAGCTCTCAGATGTTTTTAACTTGATTCGATCCTGTCCATAGATATCCTTGGACGGGAGAGATTGGTATACCCGCGATACTACCTGATTATCATCCTTATTTTTACCGTCTACACCAACATTCTCTCTGAGTGATCTATACCTAGATACACTTTGTAGAGTTTGTTGTCTTATGATGTTATCTAGTAAATCCTGGAGTAAGGATTCAGCCTAAAAGTTAGTACTGGCTGGTGCCACACACCATTGAATCAAAAGACACATTTTTGCTCAGAATTTGAATATGCCCAGAACCAAGCTTTATACATTCAGTCTCGACTTACTAGCACCTGAAATGTAACTGGTTGTTCTGTCATTACGGACAACCACAGAGGAGAGAGAGAGGCGAAGATTTTGAGATTTGATTTCATCATCTCTGTGCATATAATGCGGCAATCGCCAAAAACTGATTCCTATATCTGGCTCTGTCACTATGCAGTCGTGATGGCCCCAAAATATACAGATTTAACATAGACACATCTTGGTTGATATCCATTACTTTTCCAAGTGTGCAATGTCAACTGAAGACGATGACCTTACCGAGGAAATACAGGACTGGAAGACGCTCCGCCTAGGTGCTCAAGATATCGTTCCGAAACGAGGCGAGAAAGAGTTTGCTCCCGATGGCACGGAAGTTCAGACTCAATTACTCGAGGAGTCTAGGAATGCCATGTACTTGGCATTAGAAGCCCGCCGTGGTCACACTATCAAACAAGAGCTTATAGCAATATGGTACCCAGATCGGGACGAAGCGTTTGTACCGCACATGAAGGGTCCATATTTCAAGGATATGGGTAAACCGTTCACCCTTGGAAGCGGTAAATGCAAGTTGCAGGGAGCATGGTTATCTCCCTTGGAAACCGTATATCTTTGTGAGCGTGGGTCATTGAGGGTATTTCTATATAATGGCGTGTATGAGCAATATCTCAGCCAATTTCAGGGTAACAGCAGTGAAGAAGATGAAGTTAAGAAAATGGAGGAAATACAATTTGATTATGACGGGAATCTACTTTCTCTCTCACTTGCGCATTTGTATGGGTTGGCATTCTCCAAGGACGACAAATTGGCGACAAAGTATCAAGTTTATTCGTATTTAAAACGGCTTGGTTATATCTTACGACCGTTTGTGGATTCCACAGAATGGCAACAGAAGCAGTACCAGACATTTCAGCATGCAAAACCTACCCCAACATCGCAGCCCCGTAATTGGCTTTCACGGATTTTCCTGTCACTCTTTGGTGCTTGGTCCAGTTTCACTTCGTTTTCAGGCCCACTTCTTCCCTACAAGCACTATATTGATTATCTCTCCATATTCAAGCTACTTCGACTCATTCCAGCATACTCTACATATGATTCACTTCGGGAAATGCCAACCTCGAACCACCCATCACTTATCCCTACATTTGACGTTTGGAAACCAACCCCACACTTTTCCAAAAAACTGCCACCAGCACCGGATTTCCAAATTATTCTACTGAATACGAATGAGGGCCCGTTTCCTTCTCTCAAGGATGTACAGACTTTATTCAATAGCACATACCATGAATTGGGTGCCGTGAAACTGGTCACAAAATCATTGAAAACATCAGCATCTGGACCATCCAAGCGCGAAATGAGATTACAAAGAGCTAAAGAGAGGCAGCTGAGGCTTGATATATCGATACAGAAACGAATAGAGTATAATAAGACTAGAGATAAAAAATTCAAGTTTGGAACTCGAAGCTTTATAGTGGCTCTTGTGGATAACGGAGTCGTGAATTTTGTTAGTATCGGTGAGGGAGACTTTTCTTTGGACGGACATGGAACTGAAGAACTCGGAACAGACCGCTTACATGGCATTGTATTATAGTATAAAAATGAGCGATGATATCTATATTGTCTATAAATGTATGTAAAGAGCTGCAGGGTAGCTTGATTTGTTTTTTGTACTTAGAAAAGCAGGGGAACTTTTTCGCCAGTGCTCCTTAAAAGTGACCTGATCAACTTTGTCAACTCTTCCTCCTCCACAATAAACTTATTAGCCTTTTCTGACCTTGCTTGAAGTTTGAAATAGGTTAATGTTTCGTTTCTCAAAGTTTCTAGCTCCTGTATCGTCAACGGTTGGCTCAAATAGTGGCTGACAAGATTTGAACACCACTTGGTTGCATCTTCTGCCCCCAAGCGGTACCAGATCGATAAGTATGTGTTGAATTGTTGCTCCAAGAGCGAAATTGTTCTTGCTTCATCAAACGTTCGCTCCAGAAAGCTTTGTGACATTCTTTGTGTAAATGTGTTTCCCTTCCATAAAAGATTTGATGTAGTGGATACTGCAGATTTTATTACTGGGTCTAGAAGAGCCATTGTATCGGGGGTAGAACTAGATTTGTTCTCGGTTTCTACTCCGATGCGCTTCCGTAATAGGCTCAGTCGCACCAAGATATCGTAGAGTTTAGCACCTTCTAAAGATTGCGAAGCCAAAATACCCTGAAGAACAAATATGTCCGAGTCGGAGTTATTGATGAGCACACGGGAAATCACTTCGTAGTCATTTAATATGAACGGAAGCTGTACAATGTATTGTCTGTTTTTGAGGGTGGAGAGATTGTACTTTGTGTAGATTGGTGAGATGAGCCGGGGATCACTCTTTGTACTATTAACATTTGGAGACGTCAATGAAAATTTTTGTGGTAATTTATAGGATGTGGCTGCTGGAGTAGCATACTCTGTCTTATCATTAATATTAGCATAGTGGGCAATCTTACCCTCTTGGTCGTTGGATTCTTTATGGATACCAGACGATGGCTGCAGTGCGTTACCCTCAAGTTCATCCACCATCAAATCTATCGCATTCGTCGTTTGCCGATCATAACCCCCAATTCGACTTTGTAGGTTTTCTGTATGTACCATATCAACAACTTCACCCATCAAGAGATCTATTGCAATTTGCGGTCTTTTGATAAAATGCATACTGATAGCTTGCCAGTGGTTCAAAGATCCGTACATGGTCAACGCATCGTCAGTCTTATAGCGTGACGAAGCATACTTTGATTCAAAGCAAGATGTGAGCTCCAGAATTTGATACTGGTAGATGCCAAGTCCCTCCACACCTCCTGCGAGTCCACGTTCACTGACTCCTTCGTCATTCAAGTATCGCACTATGATATACTCTAATATGCTTTTCCCCAATTCGGCCGATGCATGCGATTTGTATAGCAGTCGAGATGTCACTGGTGTGGGCGAAGAATATGAGGTGTTCGCATTAGGAGTAACGGGCAGCGAAGGTGTAAGATTGAAGAAATGGTCAAGATAAAAAGCGCCTGCACTGTCACTAGTACCAGCGCCAGCGCTAGTATTAGAGCTTGAAGATGTGTCCACTTCAGTGTTCACTTCATTGTCCCATATTTTTACCTCGTCATTTTGGGTAGAAGAATTCTGACTTTTCTGAGCATCTTCCAAAATCCCAAGAATAGTATTCATGGACGCTACAGAAGACAAGTCTGAAAGTCCGTTTTCCAACGCTTCATTTGCTGTGAATGTATGTGAGGTTGGGGAGTTTTTCTTGAACGCTGTACTTGGCCGGTATGATTTGGCATTCTGTTTGAGGATCTCAGCCATCTTTGGGTTTCCATTAGCACGCCCAGTACTCTTAGTCCGCACGTGACGTGCAAGTGGAAGAATACGTCGAGCGCTAAACATGAAGCTTTCAGGAAGTGTGTTGCATCAACGTGATATTGGATTGCCATATTCTTCCTTTTCTTTTTTTTTTTTGTCTTTCTGCCTGTCTCCCAGGTGATGATAGTTGACTATGCAGGAAAAATTTGCACCCAAATTCACTCTTCGTCAGGAAATGGCAGTTTGGGGGTAGTTTATTTGGCTAGTGTGGAGAATCTGTACCCTCAGATTGACCTTCAGTCTTCTGGCTTGTGGAGGATTTTTCTATTTTCAGCACGAGAGCCTTTGGGCCCTTTGGTAATTGTTTTTTCACTTTTGGTACCGATTTGGAAATCTTTTTAATGTCGTCAGATGTTGTCTCAACGTTTGATTTTGTCGGATCAGGCGTAAGTTCGGCCTTCTTTTTCTTTTGATGCTTGCGGGTCCGTTTCAATTCATTGACTTTGGCGTCGGTGAGTGGTTTGGGATCGACAGATGGGTTTGATTCCGTAGATGGTGATTCGGTGGAGTGCTTCTGTACCTTTGGACCCTTTTGATGTTTCACTTTTTTCGGCTTTGCAGATTTCGATACGGGTGATGGTTCGGTGGTCGACTCATTCGTTTTAGTACTTGTATCTTTCGTTATCACCACTTTCTTCTTCAGCAGCTTCGCCTTTGACTCTTTCTTGGATTTTGTAGACTTTGCTGGTTTCGCAGCATTATCAACATCCTTTTCCTTCTTAAGATCCTTGAGTTTCTCCTTCTCCTTCGCTTTTTTCGCCAATAGCTTTTCTTTCTTTTCTTGTTGCATTTTGGCCTTCACCTGATCAAGACTAAAGCTAGGAATGGTTCCATTCAAGTATTCAACAAATTCTTGGAACCGGAAATCATCGTTGATGCTATGTTTTTTGGATGAAGTTATCAGAGGTACAATTGGCGTGTGTGTGGACGCTGGATGTGTGCTTGTGGCAATTGATGGTACTGGAACTGATTCGGAAATTGCAGCCTCGGGTGTGATTCGAGGAAGCGGCAGAGAGCTGAAATCCGGCTTTGCAAGCATATGGTTATAGTACAAGCTATTTCCTATCACAGGGATTAACGAATCGTTGGTTTCCTCCTCTATGAATGGTTTGCCGCGAACCTGTGTCTGGAACTCACCCATCGCCTCCTTGTCTGCAAAGAGTAGATAGCATCGCGAGTATGTTGGTCTCTCGTATGGAGTTTTCGAGTAGTGGCCCATAACGTAATACTTCTCTACGGGAACGACCGTAGTGTATGACTGTAGTTGGGAGGCAAACAGCTCTTCTGTAAGTGCGGGTGGAAGTAGTCGCACAACGAGTTTGAGACAAGGTGGATACGGGCCCGCAGCGGGCGTCAGTGGTTTTTTTACCGCTTGCTTCCTTTGGTATCTCTTCGGAGGATCACGAGGTGTCCTGGGAGGTGCAACGGACATAATTTAGGTCTTGAGACGGTGTAACAGCGGGGGAGACACAATCAATTCTCTGGCGTTTCTACTCAATTCGTTTATATAGAGAGGAAAAAAAAAATAAAATCAACCGTACAGAAGTCGACTGCTGCTCGAAAATTTCAGAAGCGTCTTATCCACAAAACACCAAAAAAAAAAAATAGCTTGCACCCATCTGAAGTACTCTTCCAGGTATACCCACTACAGGACCAACCTTAATGGATCCACTTACACAATTCCTTAATGAGGTGGGCAGTGTTTCTCAAAATCCATCGCAGCTAACGCAGGCACTCAACCTCGATGCATCAGCGAATCCATACATAGTGAAACTCAATGGGCACACAGTCACGGACTCCACGCTAAACTCATTGGTTGATGAAAGGCACTACTATAACGATGAATGGCTTGCGTTTAATGAAGTTGTTGTATCGTTCGTTAAGTTTGCTCGAGATTTAGACCCCTGGTCTATTCTTGAGTCCTACGACTTATATACAACGTTTTTGAATGATCTAGCCACAGCCTTCAGTAACAGTCAGCGCGGACACCTTTTGACAGGGTTAGTGAAATCTACAATAGCGGTAGTACTACCGATGACAGCCAAGTTGGACTTCCAGCTCTATTATAAGGAGGATTGCTTGCAGCCACGACTCACATTTTTGGCATCTCTTCTCCTCAAGATGTTCAATAATATCCGGTCACAAGCAACAGCTTCCAACGATAAGAAATCCATTATATTGTATATGGGATACAAGCTCTGTTACATCTACTTCAAGTTAAACAATCCGTTGCTCTGTCAGAATATATTCCTGAATATGAACAACGCGTCGCTCACTTTCCACTCCTTTGATATGAACGAACAGGTTCAGTACCGATACTACCTTGCTCGATTTTACTTGATCAAAAACCAGTTGGCAGATGCATATCTTCACTTCAACTGGTGTTTGAAAGTTATTTCTAACACCCCCGGGATGCTCCACCACAGAAACGTAACAATGGTGTTGAAGTATTTTGTACCGGTGAGCATTCTCATGGGGAAGAGACCTAATTTCCATGTTTTCAAGCAAGCCTATTATACAGGTGCTTCCATTCCCATATATCTCACATATTACGAAGAACTCTTTCGGATCATCCGATTGGGGGACTACAATGCATTTGTGGAACGTCTCAAAGACAAAAGTATCATCAGCGAACTCAAATCAACCAAGATGTTTATCATATTCACACAGAAATCGCTCATTCTTCTTTTAAGAAACCTTGTGAAACGAGTGTGGATATTACTCGGGAAGCCAAGCCGATTAGACTACGATACGATAAAAGTGGCTCTCAAAGTTACTTCACGGTCAACAGGAAGTCATATGCTGATGCTATCACTCTTCAGTAATACAATTGAAGATTCCACAGTGGAAAACGTACTCATCACGTTGGTAGACCAGAACTTATTGAAGGGCAAATTGTTTCTGAATCAGAGAGGAATCGCACTAGCGAAAACTAACGTATTCCCACCAGTGGATAGCATATACTTTGTTCGGTTCGGGAATGGTCTGGAGAATAAATTGAGTCATAACGACAGATGGATGAACATGTAGCATAGGATGGTACCTGTCTGGGTTTATTCATTGCATTCACATGCTAGGCTGAGGAAATTTGCAACATAATGCCTATATATAAGAAGAATAAATGCCTCATTCAACTTGCACACATATTCTCAAAAAAATTCCCCCATGCCTTCAGGCGTGCAGCGAGGTATGTCTCAGCTAGTAACTGGTATTTTTAGCTCTAAGTTGACGTTTTGATTTTTGATTTTTTTTTTTTCACTTTTATTCGCAAGCAGTAGAAACACTGTGTGGCTGAACGGCATTTGAGATTCTTGGCTGAGAGTCTAGTCTTGTGTCAAGTCCACATCTCCGAGAATTGCGGCTGTCGACTTGCAGCTATTGCGGTGATCACTTCAACAAGGCCGCGCACCACAGTACGTATTTTCGTTTGTTCAACATCTCAGCCGCTAAGGTCCTACACTGTTTTTTTGTTGACAAAAGACGGGGCCGTTCATGTTTGCCCCTCCAAATTCCCCCCGCAAGTTTCCACGGCGGTTCGCTAATGACTGCGGTATAGCGCGGCTCAGTTTATTTTTTGTATAGGGGAAGCCATCTTTCTCCACGTTTCGCGGTAGCGGATTTATGAGCCCTGGTGCGCATCTCTTGGCCAGGCGTCACATCTTGCGCTTTGCACCCACGGAGCCACGGAGCCACGGAGCTGACTGAATCACATAAAGAATGACAATAAGTGGGTATATAAGACTTACACTGGCTGTTCTTATTTTTTTTTGCCCTCTTGAACAGTTAAATTAATTGTCCAAATATGTCGTCTCTTTTCGATCTTCCCTTCCATATTTTAGATGACATAATAGATTTACTTGGTACGGAAGCCATTTCGTTAGGGATGACTAACCGGTATCTCAATGAAAAAGTTAACAAACTCATATACAGCAATATCGTCATTGTGGATAATACTATAGCATCTCCAACATTCTTTTCAAATAACACAGTTGTGCCTCTTAGTCGGCTAGACCGGTTAGTTGGTAGCTTGTCGCATAGTACAATTCTGAGGATAAAGCGCGTACAAATCGCTTCGCAAACAAATGGCACGGAAGATATTTATTTGGAGTTGTATAAAAAGATTAGCCAGAGCACAATTCCCATCCAAGTGGATAATATCGACATAAATAATCTTAGGAGTTTCCGGTCCATCACTCAATTAAAGCCACCAGCCCCTGAAAGAGTGGCTTACGAAAATGAAGAGGAAGATGAGTGTATTCCCCAACAGCAGCAAAAGCAGCAGCACTTACTGGGACAGAAGCAAATACCTACAGAATCTCCTTCTTTGCGCAACTGGACAATATTCGATTTCAACGAGTTGAAATATCAAATCAGAAACGAGTCGGTGAATGAACTCAATGTATTTATTGAGAATGTCCATGGAGTTGAACCGATCTACATTCCATTGGAAGAGTTGTTCCCTAATTTGGATTCTCTTTACCTCAATCTGCCAGCATCTACACTTTCATTCTTGGATATGTACAACGGTAAAGCCACGAAACCATTGCAAATATCTAAACTCTCGCTTACAAATTCCCATTCGTTTAAGAATTTCGGATACAAATCAATTAACACCAAGCTTTTCTTCAATAAACTCAACCATGCGATAGACGTGAATGGGGTGAAAGAGCTAGAATTAAAATTGAACTGCGACTTCCACAACAGATGTGAGGAAAACTGTATTCTAGAGTTTTTCAAAGACTGGGCCAGAGCCACACCTAGAAATGACAGGCTTGAGAAACTAGTGCTCATTAATTTCAAGTCAAATTCATCACAGGGGAATTTATGCCAGTTCAATAAGCTCTTGAATGGACTGTTTCTCCCACTTGCGCATTTCCAAGCACTAAAGGAAATGCACATACAAATTGATGACTTCACCACCATGATCAAACCACAAGAGGCAACAGCGTTACGCAATCGTTCAATGTTTTCCATTGAGGAGCTGGTTCAATTATCGCCTGATTTCCATAGTTTTGCATTGGCTGCAAAGAATGCCCCACGGCTTGAAAAATTGGTTCTTCCGGATTTCTTTAGCCTGTGGTTTGTGCACATGTGGACTAGGAATTATTTTGATGAGATGATAAATGGATGCAAATGCCATGAATGCGGTAATGGGAGGAGGCTTTTCATGAAGTACGCGGAGTACGACTCTACACACGGATATCAACACAAGTTTCAAAGAATGCCCGTCATCAACGACAGTGATAGCATGGACATAGATTACGCGAATAATTCAATTGACACAAGTGTACACGTTTACTTTAGGTTTGCCAAATTCTTGGTAACCACATTCAGACAAAAAATGAACCACATTCACAAAAACCTCTTTACGGTGAACTCGGTGCTCAAGCCGTACAACATTCCGGGAGGAGACAGTGAGTTTTCACAGCGCGAGGATTTCGCAAAGATGAAAGCGGTTATTTTGCATCTGTGTTTATATGAAATTGTGAAACAATTCACCGCGAGTACAACTATACATGAGATGAATTTGGGCGGAGTGGAATTTGTTATAAGAGATGGAGAAGTTGAAGTGGTTTAATAGAAATTTATAGAAAAAGTATAGAATTTAGCTTCAAGATCACAAAAATAATAAATGGAAGCGCCTCTCGAAAGAGCCACTGAAAAGCCGCAGAAGTACTCGCACGACTATTTCCTTCGCACTCCTCCTTAATCTGATCGTGATACTCCTTTCTGTTCATATTCCATGCCACCCACACCAACAATTACTCCTGAGAGGTTAGACGGTTACAAAAAGCAATTGTATCGGTCTGGCCTCGTAGGAGGACTTGAAGGGTCATTGATTGGCATCCTCAGCGGATGGTATTTTATGAGCAGGCACAACCATGGCGTAAATTCCCGGTTGTTCACTCTTCCATATAAGATATTGTACGTGAGCTCATGGTCTGTAGCAGGGATTGTGTTTGTCACAAATATAGAAAAGGATGGAATTTTAAAGCAGATGTTAAAGGAACACGAGGTTAAGAGAGAGCAATTTCTCGATGAAGAGTTTGATCGACAGGTTAGTCCGAAATTGCCGTAGGCAATACACGAAGTTTCGAATAAATAAATTGTATCTCTTATATACTTGATGGACAAAAGAAGAGGGCAAGAGTAGAGGAGGATAAAAAACCCATCTCTTATAAGGGGTAAATAAAAGTCTTGTCTTCCAAGTCAGTTAAGTCCAAAGCAGCCACATTCACCTCAAATGTCTCTCCTTCGTCATTTTTGACTACTCCAACTTCCAGCTTATCATTGATTTCAGCCAACCTTTGCTTATTTCTCTTCGCCAAGATGTACCATGCCACTCCAATTAATGCTGGAGCAATACTGAAACTCAAGACTATCTGTACAATCCATGCGGGTTTGTATCTGGGTGCATCCTTAGCTCTCCATAATTGAGGAGAGATGATGTTTGAGACTGAGTATGACTGCATAATCAAAGCATTTCTCACCAATCTCTTAGTGTAACTCGACCCGGCAGTGGTGATCCCAAAGCCAAAAGCACAGATCCATGCGACACCAAATGAGCCACCAGCCATGGAAAGAGCAGCCAATAGTCCAATGGCGTTACTCATTGGCAAGGACACAGCAACAATTGAGCCAACTAGAGCCGGTAACGTGGACCAAATGATAGTGAGACACGTGGTGTTGGGCCACCACCACATAAAGAGAAATGCCGCAAACGACCACAATACTGAGTAACCTGCACCAGCAACCGATACTAAAGTTGAGTTGAGACTGCTGAGGCCACCCATCTCCTTGTACAAAAGGTTTTGTTGGTATTGCAAATTGTTTGCCAATTGTTGAAGAAAGAAAAATCCACACACTAGCCAAGTAATGGGATCCTTGAGACACTCAATGGCATGATGTCTCTTGAAAACTTTCTGTTCAATCGACGAATGGGTGGTTCCTTGCACTTTTCTAATTGTCCAGACTTTCTCCTCCGTTGTTAAGAACTTGGCTTCTATTGGGTTGTCTGGGTAAACAAAGTACACAACGACCGCCAAAATCAGCGACAATCCGCCAATGGTGATGTTTAAGAATCTCCATGCTCCAACGGGGGAATTGCTGTACAATAATCCATAACTTATAAACCCAATAGGGATTGGTGACGCCATACACGATGTGTAAAAGATAGGCTGGGTGCTTTCTCTCATATGTTGAGTCAAAAACATACCATTTGTGGTTAACATTATCGGAATGGCAACCGATTCGAAGAACCCCAAAAAGAACCGACCAGCAAGCAATCCAGCGTAGTTGTACGAAGCACATATTAAAAATATCAAAATGGACCAGAATATCGTGATAACAAGCATAAGCCTGCTGAGTCTCCATTTTTGGATTAAATAAGTACCAGGGAACTGTCCAATAAAAAATCCCACGTAGAACAATGTATTGACGTTATCGTACTGGTTCTGGTTGATCCCAGTGCTTTCCCATAGTCCAGAAATAGAACTATATCCCAATGTAGCCTTATCCATATACAAGACCAAATTGATTAGAAAGGTGAGCCCCAAAACTCTCCAAAGCAATTTTCTTGTGAGTTTCTTATCCTGCTCCGGAGTGATTTCAGGAATATGTTCATGTTCCTTGAGAAAGGCTACAGAAAGATCAGCATACTTTGTGCTAACAACTTTCTCTGTGGAACTATCACTACTTCCTTCATGGACCTCGAATGCGTTTTGTTTCTCTGACATACCTCACTGTGATGGGGGTATAAATGATACACGGTCTTTGACAAAGGTTCGCTCCATGTTATATATACTGCTACAGTTTCGAGGCTTACCTTACTTTTTTTTTTATGATAAATAATTGTGGCTCTGATCGGCCATAAGAAGAAAATAAAAACGTCAATTTAATAAAGTTTTCACTGGCTTACCCTCCTGAGACAAAGTTTATAACGTAAGTTGATCCTTATGTTGGTTTTTCAAGGTTTGGCGTAGAGGGATGTTGAAGCTTATAGACCAGTAGATTAACCATAAGTTTCCGCCGTGCGTTCGCGACTACGTGCACTGCTTTAGCCTGTCGTACTCAGAAGTTCCAAATCTCTCCCATTAACAGAATTCAAATCGTGTTCCATGCCTCTGCCAAGGTATTCATGGAAGGAATTTTTGTTATTTCATTTCTGCATATTCAATGTCGACATTCCACAATATGTACTTTATAGCCAACTATGCCACACTCTTTCCGTCTACTTCTCTGCCAGGGTAGTCATGGAAAGTTCGTTTCGTTATTTCATCTCTGCATATACAATGTCGACATTCCACAATATATACTTTGTAGCTAACTATGCCACACTCTTTCCGTCCAGTTCTATACCTCTGCCAGGGTAGTCATGGAAGGTTCGTTTCGTTATTTCATCTCTGCAAATTCAATGTCGACATTCCACAATATGTACTTTATGGCCAACTATGCCACACTCTTTCCGTCTACTTCAAACTTTATCCCAAACAATAGTACGACTTCACCTGTTGATGACTAACTGATAATTGTATTGCGTACTAATTTAGAAAAAAATAAAGGCACACTGGCGCAACGTTCTTCACAATAACCTCTCGCTCTCGGTCTTACGTGCAACTTCAACGTCTTTTACATCAAACGATATAGTTTTCGTATATGCGTCACTGAAGTACATAAAAAATAACAGCGGCCATTTGTATCGCCGAGTTCCATAGTTGCAAAAAAAAAAAAAAAATGGAAAGACAGAGATGACTTGAAAAATCGTTGTGGATGCAAGTCAACCGCAGATATTGCTCACGTCCAAACTTGTAGGTGTTCAAAGAAATCCACTCTCTTTTTATTGTCTAATGATTCGATTGTACTGTATCGTACCTCGTCCACCATCATTGAATTTCCACAAGTCACAAAAGCTACAGAACCAGGTGCTTTAGCAATCTCGTTTTTCACGAGATGCATCAAATCGGGTCTTCCTTCTAAAAATTGAATGTGTGACAAGTGTTGCCCACAGAATGGGTTCTTAGTTACGATTGATCCCCGATTCTTTTCATTGCCTGAGCCATTATCAGACAACTTTTCTCTAGATTCGTCCGAAAGTAGTACTGTGTCTGGTCTTGTGACGTTCACAATACATTCAATGTTGGTATTCTTTAACGCCTTGAGTTCATCTTCAAACCAGCTGATAGCCTGATAGTCTTTGACAATCCAGTATAGTTTCAACTTTTGCTTTGAGGTGTTCTGTCTTACTGCCAAATCCATAACTTCTGAGTACACACCGGGAATACCATTACCACCAGCAATAAAAACTGCAGTATTATACCTTTTCACTGGTGCAGGTTCCCCGTATGGTCCTTCAAGAGAAACTCTAATTTGAGCGGCCTTGTCGGAATAAGTTGACAAATACTGATAAATTCCGTGGGTGATACCTCCCTTCACTTTACAGTACATGGTGATGACATCAGATTCTCCCAGTACTGTAAATGTGAACGGGTGTGACTGCCAGAAACAAGAGGGCCTGAGAAAATGTACAAATGCATGTCCACCGGGCCTTGTTGGCCAATACTTAGGTCTTCGGACCTGAAGCTTCAATGTTTCATTGTCAGGCATGATAGATATGGTTGCATATGGACACCCGAAATGGAGTAGTCTTGCTATCCTAACAGTTCTATCCAAGATCCAAACAGCAAAGCAAGCGTAGTAGAACCAAGCGTATCCTAATGTAGCCACATGAAGAAATGATCCAGCAACAAAGAGTACTGCTAGGATAATATGAATAGCCAAGAAAATTTCGTACCAATTTCTTCTAAAGTAAAGGAGACTCTGAAACAACATAATGCCGGGAGCAACAGTAGCCACTGTGCCCCATATAACGTAATTTTCGGCCATGTTTGTAGCATAAGCATCTCCAAATTCAATCGTGTATGCTGCGGCATGGGCAACAATCAATAAAAATACAATTCTTGATATCCACTTATGGTAGGTGATGAAGGTTGCATAGTTCAATCCAGTGACCCATTGCAAAAAGTTGTTTCTACCAGCTAATAGAACAAGTAATGGAGTCAACATAGTAGCGTCAACACCAGTTCTTGTTCCAATAGTCAGCCCGTAATATTCAGCCTTACTTGTCCAAAGTGGATCACCATGGATGTAGCCAGGTATGAAAGCATTAACAAGAATCGTTAACACAACGAAGATGAAGACAAAGACACTCTGCAATCTAGTTGGTGCTAAGTATGCAATCCACAAAAATGAGCTCGATGTTGATTTTCTTTTCCTGCCTAACGGTGCCAATGATAAATTTCTCCTCCAAAAATTCATAAATGGACCAACAAGTTTATTGAAAACATTAGGAATAAGCAACTTACTCCAGTGTGATATGGCTGCAAGGAGAAATACAATAAGCCAGTACCCTAACAATCCACTTCCCCAATACAATGTATTCTTTCTTTCGTTAAGATAGTGGCTGTAAGCATGTAAGTAGATCTCCCTTCCTTCAGAATCAAGAATGATTGGAACATTTATGGCCACAGTAGAATTAAAGCCCGGGATATCTTCTGGTTTCTTTGCATACTTTGTAAAATTTTGGTAAGCCGTTGCCCAATCTTCAACGGTGATTGTAGAGTTGAAGTAAGTTGAACAATCCAGAAGCAACTCTTTAGGATTACCAGGATTCGCATCTTGAACCATACATCCAGCAACCGACGCTAACGCAGCGTTACTCAGGCAAAATGCGTAGAAATCGTTAGGTTCTTTTCCAAAAGTTGCTGTAGTCAGAACCTGAAGTGCACAAGAGTAGTAGTTAATCTGAAACCAACCATAGCTCAGGTAGGGTGATACAATGTACGCACTAGCTTCCAGGAAGAGTAATGGTAACAAAAACGCAAGCTTTTTCATTTTAACTGAGAGAAGTGACTAAGATTCAAAGAGCCTAAGAGTGGTTGTTTTTTTTCTCTCCCCAATAGAGAATATTGGGCATTATATACATATTTACAACTATCCATAGTCATGTTAAGGTTTAGCTATTGCATGGTTCCAAATTATTTTTTGAAACTCGGTTAACATGTCTGCTTCCTGCACACACGTACTAAATATAGAGAGTGATCGAACAGAGAATAAGGTTTTTACAGCTAAGAGAACATTGGAAAAGCCGTTGGAATAGAAAAATCGGAAACTATTGCTATGAAACAACATTCATTCTCATCTCATCTCTTTGTGTCGGGTTGTAAAATTAAGGTATCTCCATACCAGTAGAAAGTTGCAGAGATGTTTTACTTTTTGAAATTCTAACACGGCAAATAGAAACTTTTCCCCATTGAAGGCAGGAATATTGCATCAATTGCTACCTGAAATGAGAGGAATGCCGACCTTAACGTCGATGTTCATAGGATCAAACTTTAACAATACAAGGATATGGATGCAAAGGGGAATCAATCGTGCATAAAAATAAATTTTCGTTGCTGCTATAGTTTACTGATCCCATCAGATAACTTTATCTGAATGTGTGCGAAGAATTTGTCCATAAAAATCAACTTTAAAACTTATGAGCAAGAATGAAGTTTGGCGTACTTCCATGTGACGCTAACGTTACAATGCTAGGTAGTTTTCTTACGTACCACCACGAGCTTCTACATACCTAAAATGTAAAATTCCTATGATAATTTTTTCAATCTTTTCTTTTATAACATTTTACTTTTTCCTCTGTCTATGCAGCCGCATATATGCCAAGACCTCTTATTCATCAGGTACCTGAATAGGAATCGAGATAATTGCCGAAATAACAAAAGACTAAATGGTAAGTATTCGCCCCAAAGAGCTTGCCAAACTAATGAATAGCTCGCTTTCCATTGGTTTTTGTCTTAAGCCGATTTGGCTTTCAACTTGGCAGTTGTCTAGAAGAGAGTTTATCAAAGGTGTTTGTTATTCAAGTTTTAGCAAGTACATTATGAAAAGCCTAAAAGATGTGGGGCGGGGACAAGGGAAGTGGGTTTCATCATGGCAAGTAAAAGTTTGAGGCCCAAAAAGTTCGGACCCATGCAAGTGATCAATCAGATAATGCTCAACTGGTAATGCTCAACTGGTAATGCTCAACTGGTCAAAAAACAAGAAAAATACTGCGGAAATACAAATGAAACTTACAAGACGCTTCTTCCTACCACGTGCTACAGTCTTAGATTTACAGTATTATGGGCAGATTGGTGAGGATTGCACTTGAATTACCGTAGGTATATATCAATATCATCAGAATGCACCCTTACGATTACTGAAAGAAATTTTCCAGTGTAGATCAGTTGTGAATCAATCAGCATAGCACGTGTGTATTGCCGTTCACGCCCATGCTACACTTGACGACCAACCTCTCAGAATTGTTGGAGAACTCCAACGCAAGTGCCGTAGATGAAATTGGAGCTGTGAAGGAAAGAGAGTGCAAATAGAATACGCATAGAAGACTGAAATGGCGCGCGTCAAGAGATCTCAAACCAATGACTAAAATGAAATATGTTTTCCTATACAATATATTGACGGGCACTCGTCGCAAGGCTCAATCAATTCAAGTGGAGGATAGTGATGCTTCATACAGTTTTTCTTCCTGCACACGAGAGACGCGGGAAGGGTGTCTTGCTTAACCGGAAAACCAGTGGTGGAGGCTGGTTGATGGTATTATCATCCACCCAAGCTAAGTGTCACCATCCACCCAAGCTAAATGATCTCGATTTCTCAGCCACCCTTTATACGCGCATTAATATTTGTGCCTGCCCGCCTTTATACGGCATATAACCACCCCACCGTTGTCTGAAAATTCGTCCGGGGTCACCCGCCACTTACTAGTGGAGGTGAAATGTGGGGGTGTATAGGAAGATTTCACCGTTTAGCCTCTCGAAATTCGAGAAAAAAAAAGAAATTAATGGTAGGGCGCGCTAGATCAGGCACTGGATCCGCCCCCGCCTTTCGCGCTTGGATATTCGGGCTCATTCCCCACACGAATGAACACAGACTCACGCCATCCCCACACACGCCTTGTTTTGCTTTTCAAAGCATATATAAGAAAACCAATTTTCTGGGGAATGCATTTCAAACAAGTCAGTTTTTGCCATTAGCATTTCTACCATGTCCAACCCATCCTTAGTGTTAAACAAAGTTGACGAGATTGTCTTCGAGACATACGAGCAACCAGTCATAGAAGACCCATATGAGGTTCTTGTCGAGGTCAAGAAGACTGGTATCTGCGGTTCCGACATCCACTTCTACGAGCATGGTAAGATGGGGCCCTTCGTATTGACTAAGCCTATGGTTTTAGGGCATGAGTCGTCCGGTATCGTCAAGAAGGTTGGGTCCAAAGTTACCTTGGTTAAGGAGGGAGATAAAGTAGCCATTGAGCCAGGTTTACCTTCCAGATTGAGCGACGAGTACAAGAGTGGACACTACAACTTGTGTCCACATATGGTCTTTGCTGCCACTCCTAACTCTACCGAAGGTGAACCAAACGCTCCTGGTACTTTATGTAAGATCTACAAGTGCCCGGAGGATTTTTTGGTTGTATTGCCTGAAAATGTTTCCTTAGAGATGGGTGCTTTGGTTGAGCCATTGAGTGTTGGTGTACATGCAGCCAAGTTGGCCAAGATCACTTTGGAAGACAAGGTTGTTGTTTTCGGTGCTGGGCCTGTTGGGTTGTTGGCAGCTGCTGTATCAAAGGCATTCGGTGCTTCCAAGGTGTTGGTTGTAGACGTGTTTGACTCCAAGTTGGAAGTTGCCAAGAAGATCCGCGTTGCCCTGCACACTTTCAATTCGAAATCCGGTTTAGGGCCCGAAGGGTTGATCAAGGCATTTGACGGTATAAAACCCACAGTTGTTTTGGAATGTACTGGTGCGGAACCTTGCATTAATATGGGTGTCAACGTTTTGAAGGCTGGCGGTAGATACGTGCAAGTTGGAAACTCTGCAGGTCCGGTTTCTTTCCCCATCACTGAATTCTCAAACAGAGAATTGGTTTTGTACGGATCCTTCAGATATAGCTACAATGACTACAAGACTGGAGTTGAAATCATTGCCAAAAACTATGCCAACGGAAAGGAGAAGGCAGCAATAGATTTTGAACTGTTAATTACACACAGATTCAAATTCAAAGATGCAAAGAAGGCATACGATTTCGTTAGATCTCGTGCAGGTGGAATCAAGGTGATGATTGACGGACCAGAAGATGACGAATAGGACTAATATAGATACAATAGAAAGAAGCTGAATGGAAGGAGCCCGTAGCTTTGTTTAATCGTTCAACTTACGCATCATTTAATCACTGTCTACGTATGACCTATGTAAACCAGTAGCTGCCTGTCGCCTTCATCGATAATGATTATTCTCAGATAAATAAACCTTACAAGTATCGACGATGCTGGGCCACCCCTTAGGGAGGACGAATCCTGCATTAATCATATTTCGCTTCTGAGAGCAAAACTTATTCATGATGAAAAATTAGAGACCTTAAGTTTGTAAACCAGGTCCAATTGTAGCTAAACAGTAAGCCATTGAATCATTTAGGTTGAAGTAAGTTCCTGCAACATTTAATTACTCTTACAAAAATGAGGTCATGCCCTCGCATTGAAGACAAAAGTAAGAAAAATATAATGCAAAAAAATATGCATCAGCTGGGAATCGAACCCAGGGCCCATCGATGGCAACGATGGATTTTACCACTAAACCACTGATGCTTCTTATATATGAAAGTAGTTGGCGTTATGTATGATCACGTCCTTATTAGTACAAGAACATGACCTTCAGTATACAATCGTGGGAAAACGGGCCACCTAAGAAAATGTTTGCAGCGATCATGGAAGCGAATGATCGAGCTCTCTACCTATTATCTACTTATCTCTCTGGGTTAGACCACTAAAACACCTGGAATTAGGTACTCGGGCTAGCGATTTCAAAGCAACACCTAGGGTATATTGTTGAAATGATCGCGTTGTGACGCTACCTAAAGTTATGTCTCATTTGATGTAACATATTCCGCATTTTTTTTCCCCCTTGTTTTCAGAGTCTGCATCTGAGAGCAAGGTTTCTAGTTAAACTATAATAAGTATTCACTGCTATCCATGCCAATAACGATTCTAGTTATTTAAGGTTTATGTCTTCACTATCGATTTGGTTTATCTTTTTTTTTTACACAATGGCGGGAGAGACCGTGAATATATGAAATATGAAGATAATCCCGAGATTGTAAAATTTTTACACTACATTATTATTCAACCACTCAAAAAATGTACAGATGTGAATCCATAACATGTATATCCTCATCTACACCTAGTGAACATGCCAATCGTATAAGTGCGTATCCTTAATAGTGCCTCTGTATATCTCTAGTGCTGGAATCATGGAGAAGGCTTATTAGCGGTTCGATAACAATAATCTGTGAAAAGAGTGCCCAGAATATATAGATGACTCGGAGTATCATCATAAATTACAACTGGAGTCAATATGAAATGTTATGGGGGTATTAAAGAGTGTATGAATCCTGCTGGAGTGATTTTGTCCCGGAGAGAGTGGATACTAACATGTACGGCAAATAGCGTAAGGGTGTAAGGGTGTAAGGGTGTAAGGGTGTAAGGGTGTAAGGGTGTAAGGGTGTAAGGGTGTAAGGGTGTAAGGGTGTAAGGGTGTAAGGGTGTAAGGGTGTAAGGGTGTAAGGGTGTAAGGGTG